>CAVNYN010276106.1:0-10400 GCA_963692815.1 Nyctanthes arbor-tristis | reverse complement strand
TCTCATTTTCCAAGTGTTTGGTCGGCATGATTTTTTGAGTTGCATGATACTTCCTGGGAAATGCTGTATATATGTACTGGTTTAAATTGTATGCTATTGTTAATTTCTAGCTGCCTCTTCTGTATATACTGTCATTTCCATCTTGACGCATTTGGCTACTCATTTAGCATATGGCTACTGATTTGGCTAATTGTTAAATTGGATGATTATTAAGATAAGGCTTGCTTCTGAAAACAGATTCCTCAAACGAAAGGAGAAAAGGTAAAGGAAGTGGAAACAAAGAAAATTGATTCTCCTTGCTTTCTCTACCAATATTTGAGGCAAACTTCAAACTTCTTTATCCATGGGTAAAATCATGAAAAACAAAGAGCAAAAGACCAGAAGACCAGTAAATTGTAAACGATACCATCTTTACGTTCAAATATTCATTTCCCTATTTTTTCTAGTTTTTGGCTTCCATTTTCCTTGCTACGATTTCCACTATCAGATTTTTAAACAATTTTCTGCAAAATATACTGGGAAAATGGCTGAGTGCATCACCATCCTGCATGGGAATGAAAAGTCTCTTACAGCTTTATGGTATGCGTTTGAGAGTGGCCTTGTCCATTGGTATCTGACTTGCATTCATGTTGTTCAACTTGTTTGTTCCTAGGTATGCCCAACTCCCCAAGTAAAAGCTAGTCTTGGAACTTTTTAACCATCTTACTGGACCAGAAATTTATAGCTTCACATGGTAAAGTTTAAAAGAAAAAAACAAGCATTTTTTTGCTTTATCTGTTTCATAGGAATTGTCACACATGATAATCTTGCAGTGGACATAGACCCGAGAGACACAATCGTTGACAGCAATGTTGAAGAAAACAATGGTGAGTTGAAGGGAAATTGGGCCAGAAAAGAAGAAGCGGCCTAGTTAGATTAATAAGCATCAAACACCACCTACGTTCATACGGAGAAACATAGCAGCGAACATTCTCTGTTTGTGGTTCTTCCTGTTCGATCAAGTTCGACTCACCTCCTCTCCAGTTTGGGGCTCCAATATTTGAAATTTCGGCAACTAAAACTGCCGCAATTGGCGTCTGGCGGCTCGAGGGTGAAGTGAAGGTAGTCTATTTTCTGTTTTTTAGATCTCGTTTAAGTTACTATCAAGGTCAAATAGTTCTTCAAAATAGGTTGTATCCTTTGATTTACAAGTTAGGAAAGAGTGCTTTCTGCAATGACTATTGTTAAAGATAGATTGCGCAATTGAATGAGTGATGAGTAGATGAATGATAGCTTTCTTTATGTAGAGAAAGACACATTTTTTAATATTAATAATGAACTCATTATAAATCGGTTTCAGAATATACACCCTTAAAGAACAATTATAAGGTACTTCATTTGTATTTTTATTGATTAATGAACTTACATTTTCTCACGTTCAAAATTATGGACTACACTCACCAAAAATCCTAGCTCTGTCCCTATACGTAGGGCACTAAAACTGGACTAATCCATATGTTTGCTTTACTGTTTGATACTGTAATTATTTATCTAAATTTTAGTATTAAATATTAATTTATATACGATTTGACTCGATTCCAAGAAACAAACTACATGAACAAGGAGGAGGTCATATTCAAATTTGGTGACGGGAAGAAACCATGAAATAAAGTCCAATTCCTGAATAATGTTTAGACTATGTATAAGCTTAAAAAAGTCACACATGTATTATTATAGAACTGTAACTCTATTTAATGATGAATTTGATTAAACAATAGACAGATGGTGTAATATGCGGTGTGATTAAACACTAGGTAGATATTGTGATATCGCCTTTGGTGACTTAATTTGCAAGCTGAGTGGCTGTCATAAACACAATGCATGGGCCATTATTATTATTTTTTTAATTTCATATCAAATTTAAAAATTCAACCTCGAATTGTGACATTTATTTTACGTTGATAAAAATTAATATGGACATTTATAAATTAAAAATTAATAAATTTTTAATTTATTAAAATTAATAAATTGTGACATTTTTTTTATATACAGAATTGGTTTGCAATTAATATGACATCCACAAGCAAAAATTTTTCATCAAAAATGCATAACTTAATTTTTGACAGTATAATAATTCTTAATATATTTATATATATGTATGTATGTAATTCTAAACTATTAAACTTGTTCTAAATTATGAGAAAATTAAGGATGTCTATGTTTCCTTTCTTTCTTCTTCTTCTTTTTTTTTTTTGGTCTTTTTCTTTTTTCTTCTTTTGTTGGAAGAAAGTGAATTTATGAAATAATTAGTGGTTAGATTGTGGTGAGAAGAGAATTTTTTCATTTCCTTTCCTAATTGTAATTTAGAAATGTAGGTTATAAACTAAAATTGTTGTGGCGTTTTAATCAAATTATTTGTGGAAAATTAAAATGTGGTGTTGAAATTAATTTTTATAGTGGTAATATAATTATCCATAACTGTATTACATAATAATTGTTTAATACCATTATGTCACCAGATTTCTACTGCATGAAACTTAAAAAATTTTAATGATGCAATAAATAAAATCATTTATTTTTATATAGAAACACATGTGAAAGATGCTTGTAGTTTCAAACTTCCCTCAAATTCTTAGGTTAAATATCTCAGGTGTTATAATTTTGACAAACATTTTCCAAAGCCATTCATCTCTCCATTTGAGTTGTAAACGCATTGAACCCGGTCCGGCTAAGAAGCCTTATCTATCTCCTAATAAAGAGTCTTACCGCTTATGTGGAGGAAATCTAACAAAAGCGGCCTCACAAACTGGGGGCCACTTTTGTTAGATTTCCGCAACGTAAGCGATCTATAACCTTATCAAGAGCCTTATCTATCTATTTAGCAAATTTCGCATTGAACCTCTCAAGATGCGATCATATTCATCATTCTATCATCACTCGTTGTTTTGAAAAGCCACTAAAGCAACGTGTGACGCGGACAACTTTGTCTTTTGTTTTTATATATATATATATATATATATTTTTTTTTAATGACAAAGAGTCATGAAAATTAAATAATTGTCATTTTTTTTCTAATTTTATATATTGTTGATGTCAAATTTGGTCTTCAACTCAACAAACAAGATTTGTATTCACGGCGAATTCGTATTTGATTTAATGTAAGCAGTAAATGTAGAAAGACAAAAAAATGTTTGTAATGAATAGAAGACTATAAATGCTCCAAAGACAAGAAGAATGAGATTTAGGTATCGGACCCTTTCTCAGTTTCGTTTGCCTCTATTTATAGCGTACATTTGCCATTTTACATAGAGGTAATGATTACATGTATTTAATGTTGGGCTCACAAGAGTGACATAAGGGTCAAATGAACTGAGATTAAACCTTCACTTTTTGACTAATGGCCATCTAAACCATGCATGGGACAGGTAACCATTGCTTTACATTTAATGCTGGAGTCCCATCAGCTATAAGTGATAAGGTTTCCCACGTGGGTTCCTAAGTTGCTGCCCAATTGGTATGCTCGCTAGGTCGTAGTTGCAGGTTAAGACAATGTAAGCTCACCGGCGTAGCGTCTGTTCATCCTGTGGCACCGGAATGATGAGGCAAGGGTCTGTTCCTCAAATCGTAGGACCCAGTCTCAAGACCCTGTGGTCGTTAAGTCATCTGGCCATTGGTTTAGATGAGACGCTCGGGGCCTGCTTCAAACCTTAGAGCCATTGACCTTTGTTAGCCATTGACCTTCCCTAACTTCATGCCTGAGGCGATACTTCCCCATCAAGGACTGGACGGAGGTATTCGTTATGTTGATTGGCCTTTCTCGCTGTTACTCTAGCTTGCGTATTAGTGAGATGGCTATTTATCTGACCAGAGTGTCGTTGACCTCGTTTTGCTAAAGTGTGAACCTTGATCTTCTCCGGACTGACACTTGAATCGGGAATTTCTGAAGAACGTATAGTTTGTCCCAGCATTTTTTTTACTAGAGAGAGGTTGAGCTAGAAGATGCCCTCTTGTCAGCTTCGAGCAATGGGTGCGTTTTGCCATCTGGGGTCAAGCGGTTCCCGCGGCTTCTACCCACGTGTTCAAGTTGCTATGTTTTCTTCAATCTTGCCTCCTTGCCTTCTAGTAGGTCGGTTTTCATCTCTTCGTTTGTTTTAGCTCTCGGTTTTACCCCTTTAACTTTGGGATTAAGCGTACGAACTTCCTACACGACGCTCTTCCGATCTACATAATCCAAGTTGCATTCCTTTGATGCCCCGCTGGTAGCCTCTTACGATAGCCATCCCATAGCAGGTGGGGAATTGCATGACATAATAGTAGATTGAGGTCGCAGCCCTGAGCTCGTATAGGATCGGGCGTCCTAAAATAGTATTGTGGTTCGAGGACACGTCAACAATGATGAGGTCTGCCATTATTCTTTCTTTGCAGGACTCATCTCCTAGTTCCACGAGGAGTATAATTTGGCCCTTGGCTTCCACATAGTCCCCAATGAAACCCTGGAGCCTAGTACCATGAGGCCTTAGACTCTTCTGGTCTATTTTTATCTGTTGGAAAGTTCGCCAGTAGATAATATTTAAGATCGGAAGAGCGTCGTGTATCCACCAAGGTCTTATGGATTTTAACGCCTGAAACCGGCATAGTGACGACCAAAGCATTCGTATGGGGGTGCAACACGTCGTAGGCATCTTTGTCATAAAAAGAGAACAAGCTTGTTCGAGAGACGTGGGGTCGTGCCATGAGCAAGTGGTAGCAATTTTTGCTTCTCTCACGAGATCTCGCCTCTGCCTTTTGGAACCTTCCATGATGTGGTTTCCGCTGATGAGTACGCAGATTCTAGCTGGAGATTGGTTCCGTGAGACTTGGGCGTTGAGGTCAGTCGGGGGACGAGCTTGTCGGTCTTGCCCTTGATGATTTGCTACGTATTTACCCAGATATCCCCGTTCGATTAGCTTCTCGATCTCCTATTTGAGATGCCTGTATTAGTTCGTGTTGTGACCCACACTCCAGTGGTACTTGTAGTATTTGGACTGGTCAGCGTCCTTCAACGGTTTATTTATTGGCCTTGCTTTAGGCATGAGTGGATCATTCTGCAAGACGTTAAAGATGTGCTCGACAGAGGCATTGAGCTTGGTAAAGTGTTGGGACGAGCTTGATGGTTTTTCGCTCCTTTGCAGATCCTTCTTGACCTTTTGGCCCCTTTCATCTTTTGGTGGTTTTTTAGGTCGTGAGCTCCCCTCAATGGCTTCTTCAGCGCTAATATGCTTTTCAGCTCTCTTTAGAAGCTCTTTATAAGTGCTTGGAGGATCCTCCTGCATAGCCCACCAAGAGCGTGTATCCTTGTAAAGGCCTGATTTGATTGCTATCAAAAGTGATTCGTCTGCAACTTTTTCCATTGTCATAACCTACTTGTTGAAGCAATCTAGGTAGCTTTTGAAAGGTTTAGATTTTCCTTGCTTTACAGTTCCCAACATTTCCTTGGGGTGGCCTTAGTCTTCAACCCTATGAATTGGGACTCGAATTCAGAGAAGGGCTGCTCCTAATTGTGCAGGGACCTGGGGGCCAAGTTATCATACCAGGTCTGTGTGTTTCCTTCCAGAGTGAGTGCGAAAGCTTTACACATGATAGCTCCCGTTGCGTTCTGGAGCTCATCCAGTCTGTCTCACTACAGTAAGTCCCTATCTAGGGGAGCTTCATTTTCAATGGTATGACGGCCTCTTGGATAGAGAGGTTAAAAGAAGAGGGTCTTTCCCAGAGGTTGTCAGCTCCCTTGCCCCTTGATTGTTTCTACTCGAGGTCGTTCAGTCGTTTCTTTAGCTCATCCAGCTCGTGGATCTTTTGGGGCATTGGACGATGGCTTTGAGGAGTTTTTGGCGGCGAGCTTGATACGTGGATATCTTGGTAAGCAGGTGTTGGGCTTCTTCTCCTCTGTCTACGCTCACCTGATCGCATGGCTTCTGGCAACCTCGGCCGCCTGGGACCTCGTTGAGGACAGGGTCCAAGCCTTGTGAATACACTACTTCTATCAGCATTTCTGGAGAAGGCAGGTGCAGCCCTCACATTAGGTACTGGCTATTCGAAATTTTGCATCGGAGAGATCGGAAGAGCACACGTCTGTTAACTTTTTCCTTCAGAGGATCTATATTTATTGGGGATCTTTCCATTTTTTAGCACCCCAGTAGGAATCACCATGGGAGAATTCTACAACGTGCTGTTGGGAGGCTGGCAGCTGCCAGACTTCTTCAGCGAGGGCCTCCACCTGTCACCGAAGAGTTTCTGTTTTCATAGCCGCTTCCGGCCATGAGAGACCTGCACCGGCTGTGCCTCAGTTCTTCCGAAAACCGAGAGGTAGTCTGACATTGCCGCTTCTTGTTCTTTGGCTTTGAGAGGGTCTTCCACTCATTTTCCTTTTATTGGGAATCAGGTTATGCCGGGTGTCGATTGTTTACACAGCCTTTTGTAAGAGTTCCTACAGACGGTGCCAATTTGTTGATGTCAAATTTGGCCTTCGACTCAACAAATAAGATTTGTATTCGCGGGGAATTCATATTTGATTTAATGCAAACAGTAAATGTAGAAAGACAGAGGAATATTTGTAATAAATAGGAGACTATAAATGCTCCAAAGACAAGAAAAATGAGATTTAGACATCGGACCCATTCTCAGTTTTATTTGCCTCTATTTATAGCATACATTTGCCATTTTACATGGGGATAATGATTACATGTATTTAATATTGAGCCCACAAGAGTGACATAAGGGTCAAATCAACTGAGATTAAATCTTCAGTTTTTGACTAATAGCTGCCTAAACCATGCATGAGACAGGTAATCATTGCTTTGTATTTAATGCTGGAGTCCCATCAACCATAAGTGATAAAGTTTTCCACGTGGGTTCCCAAGCTGCGGCCCGAGTGGCATGGTCGCTAGGTCGTAGCTGCAGGTTAAGACGTTGTAAGCTTGTCGACGTAACGTTTGGTAGTCCTAAGGCGTGAGAATGATGAGACAAGAGTCTGTTCCTTGGGTCGTCGGACCTGGTCTGAAGACCATTTGGTCCGCTGACTTCATGACCTGGTGGCCGCACATATCATCGATAATAGAAAAGTTTTTTCATGTACATATGTAAAATAAAAAGGTACATTATTATCACCTACCCGACTATTCATCCATGTATAGCTATCATCTTCTTCTCCAAATTTTACAATTAGTTTTCAGTTTTCACTATGAAAAAGCATCATTATAGTCACAATTTGTAAATAGGTTTTGCTCTACTGTAGCCCAAAAAGAAACACATTACCATGACCAAAAGCTTCCCAATGTCTCTGTAAAATAGAGACACGATTTTTACACTAACCCTCCCATGTATTCTTATGTAAAAGAGAGGACTCACGTGTGAGTCCATACGATCAAAACGAGTGATGAACAATACACTATGTTGACCGGGACTCTCTAAACTCTATCCATCTCATTTTTACCATTTCTTACTACCTCTATCCCGATTATTTGGTCTCATTTGCTTTTTTTTACAATAATTAAGAAATGTATTGGAAAAGCACATTTTGTGATTTATATTTCTAATTTGTTGACGTCAAATTTAGCCTTCGACTCAACAAATAAAATTGTTTACGCAGGAAATTCGTATTTGAATCTATGTAAGCAATAAATATAAAAACTCAGAGAATGTTTGCAATAAATGAAAGAGAGTAAATGCGCTAAAGATAAGAAGAATGAGGTTTGGGTCTCGAACTCTCTCATTTTCGTTTGTCTCTATTTATAGCGTACATTTGCCATTTACACAGGGGCAATGATTGCATACATTTATGCTGGGGCAACGGGAATGAGATAAAACATCCACTTTTTGACTAATGCTAGAGTCCCATCAGCCGCAAGTAATAAGGCTTTCCAAATGGGTTTCCAAGCTGCCACTTAGCTCGCATTCTCGCTAGGTCGCGTCTCCAGGACAAGGCGTTATGAGCTCATCAGCATAGCACCCGGATGACCTGAACGAAGGGAGCACAGGAGTAAATGATCTATTCCTCATGTCGCTAAATCAGGTCTCGAGATCTTCTAATCGTTATATCGTCAGATCGCTGGGTTGATGAGGCGCTCGGGGCCTGCTTCTAAGATCCTGTGACCATTGACTTCTATTGACTATTGATCTTCGTTGACTTAATGACCTGGCGACTATAGTTATAATTAAAGTATTAAATATTGATAGATTTGTAAAGTAATTTAAATTAAATATTTTAATATAGAAATGAGACTATGGGGTTGTTTGAACACTTTATTTTTTCCTTTTATAAATTCACCTACTATGATTTAACTGTTGATTTGATAACTACTTAACAATCACCACACATTTCAAACTTCAATTAAATCTCCATCATTCATTCTCACCCAATATAAATTCCCTTTATAAATTGTAAAAATAAAAAGCTTCAAACAAGCTCTATATATTTTCGACATCTAAAAAGAATGAGGCTAAATAATCAAGACCGTCTTTTTTTCACAAATTCCATTGTGAAAAAGCAGTGTCCCTTTTTTTTCATTTTATTTAGGGTTAATTTCGCAAATCGTCTCCAACCTTTAGGTTAAGAACCGGTTTCGTCTTCAACCTTTTTTAAGACACCCCACGGCCCCCAACCTTTCAAAAATGCATACAAATCGTCTCTATTTTTACTGTTCCACTAAATTTATATCAAAATGACGATTATACCCCCATAGACATTTTAAACTTTTTTTAAAAGGTTTAAAAATAATAAAAAACTTAAAAAACCCACCCCACCCCACCGCACCCCACGTCTCCCTTGCCGTCGACGGTACTGCCGGCGGCCAACAGCCGGAATGGTCCATTCCAGCAGATAAAAAAAGGGAGTGAATCCCCCCATTTTGCTGCCATTTCTGGCAGCAAAATGGGTGGATTCACTCCCCATTTGTGCTGCCATTCCAGCAGAACTAGGGGCTTCACCCCATTTTGGCAGCACAAATGCTGTCGGAGATGGCAGCCATTTCCAGCAGAAATGGGGGGATTCACCCCCATTTGTGCTGCCATTCTGACAGCACAAATGCTGTCGAAAATGGCAGCTATTTGGCTGCCATTTCCGGCAAAATGACAACACAAATGGGGGATAAATCCCCCATTTTGCTGCCGGATATGGTAGCAAAATTGGGGGATTCACCTCCCTTTTGTGCTGCCAGAAACTGCCGAAAATAGCAGCCATTTTGCTGCCATTTTTGGCAGAAATTGGGGGTGAATCCCTCCATTTTGCTGCCATTTTTGGTACCAAAATGGGGGGGATTCACCCCTTATTTGTGCTGCCGGAAATGGCAGCCAAATGGCTGCAATTTTCAGCAGAAATGGGGGTGAATCCCCCCATTTTGCTGCTATTTCCGGCAACAAAATGGGGGCAGCATTTGTACTGTCAGAATGGCAACACAAATAGGGGTGAATGGGTTGTCCCCCCTTTTGCTGAAATGGCAGCAAAATGGGGAGATTCACCCCTTTTTTAGCCGCCGGAATGGACGATTCCGACGGCAAGGAAGACGTGGCGTGGGGTGGGGTGGGTGTTTTTTATTATTTGTAAACATTTTTAAAAAAATTTAAAATATTTATGAGGGGTATAATTATTATTTTAATAAAAATTTGGTGGAACAGTAGAAATAGAGACTATTTGTGTGTATTTTTAAAAAGTTGGGGATTGTAGAATATCTTAATAAATGTTGAGGACAAAACTGATTTTTAACTCAATAGAGCGATTTGCGAAATTAACCCTTTTATTTATTTATATTTATTTTTTAGTATGAGATGTAAGGCTGCAAAAAATGATGAGATGAATAATTTTGACGTACCCAAAAAGCGTCCTTGGAATTAAGATGCGTGGGTCTTTGTTGGCGGCGACGTCAACAGATCTCGACCGTCCAAAGTTTTCTTCTCCTTACCTAAGACCGCATATATAAACACCAGCTTCCTTACCCTCTCGCCGATTCTGTCCAGGAAACTCCCTGTTCTTCTCCCGATTTGCATATATACATACACAGCTTCGTGTATGTGTTGACTTATATAAATATAATCAGATCGATTTATTAACGTCGATCTGGGTTTGAGTTTGCGAATCTGAGTTTGTGGGTTTGTTTGATTTATTGAAGAGGAAAAGGGAGAAGCAAAGATGTTTGGGAGAGCACCGAAGAAAAGTAATAATACTAAGTATTACGAGCTCTTGGGAGTTTCTAAAAATGCTTCGCAGGATGATCTCAAGAAGGCTTATCGTAAATCCGCCATCAAGAATCACCCGGATAAAGGCGGTGACCCTGAGAAAGTAAATTTGAAATTTCTTTTTATTATCGGTCTCTATGATTATTGATTTATTTTTGAGTTTACTAGTTATAATCATGTTTATATATCTGTAGATCTAAGGTCTTTGAGTTTGG
>CAVNYN010276102.1:0-10856 GCA_963692815.1 Nyctanthes arbor-tristis | reverse complement strand
CAACTCTTCAAGCAAAAATTGAATTCTCTTATTTGGGCAATGCATATTTAAATCTATGTTATACTCAAGGACAATATCATATGTTTATAAAAATTTTCCCGTAAGGTAGAACACTTATATAAGTTCCTCATAAATAAAATTGAGCTCAGGAAAAATATATTAGCCATATCAAAATATTCCTTCACCTCCTATAAATCTGTTCTCGGGTCAGCGCTGACCACCTTCACAAAACATTTCATAAAAACTCCTACCGACCTCCAAATGATATCATTCCAATTTTGGATGATGGAAGACTCATAGAAGATCATTTTTCAGCTTGTATCCTGTTAAAATTCCACTTATACAATTTGTTATGGCCTTCTAAAGTTGGAAGGGCAGAACTCCTTGTATAGCAATTACATGCCTAAAGTCTTTTCATTAAATTCATACATATATGCTTGGCTTCCTAAACTTCATTCTTAGCCTTTTTATGCTTCCCTTTTCATTAAAAAGACATAGCTTCCTTTTTCTAATTAACCCAAAAGCTTCGTTTAATTTAACAAAATAATTTGAAATTCACTTCAAAGTTCCTAAGAATTTTCACATGCTAACTTTACGTAATTCCCTTCTAGTCTCCATATAATTCCAATTCCACTTCTAAGAATAATTCCACATCATTTAAAGCAATCTAAAACTAAATCATGGCCAAGTACTCAATTCCATAAATTTTTTTTAAAAATTAACCTCAATAAATTTAAACCCAAAAATCAAATACAATGCATATGTCTTCAAGAATTTTCAATTAAATCTAACTCGTATCAACAACTTATCATTTTCCCCTTTTAGGTTCATCACAAGACACCATATAGCAAGATCCAAAATTTTCAATTTTTAGGGTTTATGAAAATCAACCCACAATATATAATAGTAGCTAAAAATTAAAGTCCATCATTCGTTCAATATAAACACTAATTATTTAGCCCCAAACTATAATAATTAACACCATAATTTTAACACCTATTAGAAAATACATAAATTTAAGAAAGACAATTTTTTGACTTACCTACATAAAAGCATTTAAGGAATGAAAACTCAAGTTTCAAACTATGCTCTCAAGGTGCAATCCATCATTTCTTCTCTTTCTTTTTCATTTTCTCCATTTTTTTTCTTCTTCTCGGGTAGAACCCGTCCCAGCCTGTGTATGTATGTGTTTGGGTGTGTAGTGTGTGTTTTTTACTCCAAATGCAAGAAAGTCTTGCATAAATAGGAAAATTTGCAAACAAAGTCCCTCAACTTTCTTACTTGTTATAAGTTAGTCCTTCATAAAATAATATTTGCCTATAAATCCTTCAACATTAATTCTTTTACTTTACACCCCTTGATAACTTTAATATTGACTCAAATAATTTAATTTCTACTTTGACTTGATTATTCCACCTTTGACTTTTGGTCCATAAAATTTGGGATGTCATAGTTGACTTTGTCAATTTCCTCATATTATACTTCCAAAAGTCGCAAAACCTATATATAGATGAGTAAAAAGTTCAAGAGATTTTAATTTATAACATCATGAAAATAATTATTACTTGAAGCAATTTAATGAAAATCCATTTAAAAACAAAACTAATGAATAAGTTTGTAACACTATAACACAAGTTGAACTCTATATAATTCGACAATGATGAATTACACATTCTTAAAACGCAAGTCATAATTTGAATATAGATTTAACGTATTTAGATTGGTTCATACTGTCACATCTTTATCAACATAAACATTTGGAACATAAAGGCATTTGGAATTCAAGTGAAAAAGATAACCTGATTTCAACGCAAGGCAAAACTCCAATTCAGATGATAAGGCTGAGTTAGGGACGGCTGATCGACTCCTTCCAAGTACAGACAGTGTTAAGGCTTGCAAATTTATAACAAAACCTCAATTACTGGTGTGTCAATATTAACAATGAAAAATGAAATGTACTTGAGCAACGGAATCAAATGTAAACATACCAAATCATATTGGAGATGCTACCAAAGTAGAAGAAATAGAACCGAAATGTTACGGGCTATAGGGTATGAAATTTTATAAGAAAATTTTAATTACTGAATTGTCAATGCTAACACTCAAATATAAAATGTACTTAAGCAATCAGATTGGATTGTGAACTTACCAAATTAGTTTGGAGTTGATTCGAGCATCGAACAAGTAGAACAGGAATGCCAATGTCTATGAACATGCATAATGCCAAAAATTAATCTGTCGAATGGAGTATATTGAAAAAGATAATATCAATATGAAATGAAACCACTGGAGTTAACAAATTTCTCCGTGGAAGGAGTTTGGCGGAGCAAATATCGTGTAAGATCACAATATATAATCATCTATATGCATGTGTTGTGATGAACGCAACAAAAACATCCGGTGAGAGTTAATCAATGCGAGAATAAAATTTCTGTCATATAAAATTGAATAGATGATTATATAAATTACAACATTTATTTACAGTGTTTTATGGCTTGAAGAGATTGTAGAAAAGAGTTATAACAAATTAGGAATGTAAGACAATACTTACAGAAAGCTAAAATTAAGAATGAAGTAAGTCTCTTATTTAGGGTGTTTGACGATTGGATTAGATAAGAGAAAATAATTATAAAAAATTAGGTATGCTGGAGGATATGTATAGAAAGATAAAATCAAGAACACATTGATTATGATCTTTTGTTTTTTCAAATATTGGATTAGGTAACATAATAAGATTATTAAAAGAAATTAAGATCGGAAATATAGTTATGAGAAATTAGGTGTTAGAGACAATATATATATATATATATAGAAAGCTAACATCAAAAATCAATTAAATAGTATTTATTAAGAATAATTCCGTTTCCAGCAAAGTTATGTTTAGAAAGCTACAATCAAGATTTTATGATTGTTGTTAACATTTAACATAGAAGTAAATATTTATTAATAAATAAGGTTTGTGAGAAATTACGTTTAGAAAATTTCAATTAAGCATCAATGATTTATATTCCAAATTTACGAAAAAATCAGTTATTTGTGTATGGTTATCGTGCACTATACAATATAATGATGAAAATATAAGAGAAATTATAATTACTAATTACGTATTAATTATTTAAGTTAGAAATAATATAGTTATCTTAGTCCATAAAATATATATCATGCAAACATACCAAAGTTGGGATAATGACAAATCTTTTGCAGATCGAATGTGAGACGCAGTGTTTATCAGTAATAGGCAACTTCTTGACGATAAGGACTCTGTTGGTAAGATATCGCAAGCTCGACGAAGAAATTACATGTGAAGACGTGTGCTCTTCCGATCTCGTGAATCCAATAGTTGGAGAAGAGATGGTAAATTGACCTAAATCGACCTAAATTGTAATGATTTAATTGATTGGTTAAATTAATAACACAATGGAAATGAATTAATTGATTCGTTAAACATGGATTTGGTGAATTAATTGACTGGTTAGATTAGTAATACAATGAAAATGAATTAATAGATTGGTTTAATTAATAATACAATAAATTAAATAAATTATAACAATGAACGGCCAAAATACAAAGATGAAACGAAGGGCCACGATGCAGTCACCAGATATTAAAAGTGAAATGGGTGGGAAAATAAAAAGAGAAAACTATCCTCTCTTTATGTATACTAATACAACACCCGTGCGTTGTACGGGAAGAACAACATTCACAAATATATACAATAATAAGTTGTATAATGAATTAGCAACATATATACATTAATGACATGAATATAATTTTTTTTTAGATCTCTAAATTGCAAGTAATTTAAATTGCTTATATATATTATTACTTACATAAACTGTTGTTCCACTTGATTGAACTCTAGCATTATCTGATGCTCAGAAGGTGGCATAGTAGGAAACAATCCAACCAAGAAACTTAGTACCAGTGAAGTGAAACACGGCTCACATGAAAAAGGGAATATGACTATCTTTTTAGAACTAAAGTAGTATAAAATTTAATGAATTTATAGAAAGAAGGAAAATTTTCATATTTCTTAGCCAATCGCTCTAAAGTAAATAATAATGTAGTAATAATAATTAATATGATGGGATTAACCATTTAAATGAATTTTAAACTTTTGGCCATTAGACTTTATTAGCTTAATTGAGGATTAATTATTACATTTTTACTATTTATTATTCGTCAAGAATGTAGAGTTGCATAATTGATGTTGTGATGGACTAATTTTTAATTATTTCTAGAAAATGCAAGTGTAAATTAGAATTAAAAGTACTCCATCTGTCTCAAATATATAGGTCACTTACTTTTTTACGTAGATTAAGAATTATATTAGAAACATATATTTTGTAACATGTGTTTCTAATTTACCAAATTTAATGAATATAATTTAGAATTGATAGTTTTAACGAAGTATATTAAATAAAGGTAAATTAGAAAAATAATGCACATTAAACCTCTTACTAAAGAAAGAGGACTATATATTTGTGATATTTCAAAAAGAAATAGTAGACTATATATTTGAGAAGGAACGAACATATGTTGATATATTAAATAAAAGTTTGATATTAAAACCTCACGGGTATTTCTTCATGCACAAAAACAAATGATTAATAACTATTTATTAAATTATGAAATTTTTAGAGTGATTCAAATTGTGGTGCAATGACCAGAGAAGGTGCGGTTCAAATCACATATATTCCTCCACTAATTTCTCTCTCTTCCCATATTTCCTCTTGTATCCAAAATAATAATAATAATAAGGAAAGGAAAAAAAGAAAGAAAAAGAAAATTTAGAAATATAAACGTACGCCAACGGGCCAACTTTTAGTGTAAATTAACAAACAAAATTTTGACATTAAAAATTATCATGTGTGTATTATTTCATACACTGAGAGCAAGGTACTTGATTGATTTATCGTGCACAATTCATCATACGAGATCGGAAGATCACCACAAAGTTAAATTGATACCGCAGATCACTGTAAAATGGTAGAACCTCATTTTAAGGAGGAAAAAAAGGATTATTGACGTTGATTTCGCATTAAATGTTACCCATTGTTGGAAACAGAAAGGTCGAGGCGAGGCACAAACCTGTTTGGAAAAAAATAAAAATTCTGCTAAAACAATAAAAAATAAATAAATGATTTCACAGATAAGGCTTCGCTCAAAAGGAAAAGTTGCAGGGAAGAAGGATTCTGCTGGGAAAGTGATAAGAATGCGGCTAAAATGAAGAAAAAAATAAGTAGAAAAAGTTAAAAGGCTTACCACGAAAGTTTTCCCGCAAGTTCTACTATGGGAAATTGAGCGGGAAAAGGAAAACCCCCACTTAAATGCTTTTATATATTAATAGATAATAATAATAATAATAATAATAATAATAATAATAATAATAATAATAATAATAATAATAATAAAATATAGATATAGATATAGATAGAGATAGAGATGTTAAGAATTCTAAATATGTTTAATTAGATTCTAATGTACTATATTCAATTACTTATTGTGTCATTTCTTAATTTCCAAAATACAATTTACGAATAAAATTGTTTACTACACTCGGTTAGCTACAGCTAATCACTTAAATAATACTAGTAACAAATCCTTAAGGATAACAATATTTTCCTTGCAAGTTCTAATTAAATTACTTAATGCAAAAATAACACTGTTTTAATTCATTTCATAATTCAGTCATTGAAAACAATATTTAAATAATTTAGAGCAACAAATTTAAATAATTTGGAGCTACAAATTTAAATTAATCTATCAACGTTAGCATTTGGTTAAAGGAAATATTTTAAATCATAACATATTTAATTAATATTTAAAGAAAAATCTCAACCGTCACTCAAATCGTAGTTAAATTACATTATTTCCACGATTCAAAACGTTAATGACTTTAGCTATAAAAACCTACTTTGCTTAACTTTAACAGTAAAATATCAGAGTTAATATTAGAGTTAATTTCCATGTGTCAATTGTAAACTCTTAACTACCCACCCAACTAAATCTTATTCGTAACTACCCACCAAACTGTACATTTTGTAACTACCCACTTCTCCACTATAAAAATTTATGGTAACTACCTGGACTGTTACTTTTTAAGAGATAAAACAATAAAAACCCATTTCTCACAGTCAGGGCAAAAAGATAGAAAAGTAAAATCTCATAAATATTATACTACCACAAAATACATGTCATTTTAGCATTCAGACACAATAAGCCTCAAACAATGGACGATAAGAATAGTGGAAGAAAACGAAGGCGCACATATACAGGTTTCACTTCTATTAATTTCTTATCTCATTTTTAAAATTCCATCTTGAGTTATATGTTTATAATATATCCAATCGTATAATATTCTATGAAGTTTTGTCTTCAAATTATTTAATTTATTACCGCAGAAGCCTAAAACTTTTATTCAGGCCTTCTATTCGGAGCAATTTCATGGAAATGACTATAAAATGTCGAATATATGCATCTACGCTACAAGTATAAAGAATAATACCTTTATGATTGGGTTTTGTGTTCACAAATATCAATTGACTTATAGGTGAACATGGTTCAAACATTCCCATCAATGATAATGCACAATCAGATTTAATTCATATGAGGGGAGTATTGAGTTTGTTGTCAAAAATAATCCTAAATTAAAAGGGAAAGAAGAAGAATCCTCGGAGGAAAAGGAATCTAAATCATAGAAGCAATTGACTTGTCTTCCAAGTCATCGAAGCATGTAAATAGAAGTGTTTTCTTCTTCTTTTATGCACAAGTGGTACAAGTGAATTGAGGAAAAAATTAATGAGTCTAGTACCTTGAAGAGTTTTTTTTTAACTCTTTGTGATTTATTCAAAGGGTAGAAAATTAGATGTTATAAAACTCAGAGTGATTTTTCTAGTGTCACTTGGGTCGGGTCAGAGAGTCTTGTGAAGAAAAATAGTAGCCTAACGTATTGGGATTTCTTGTATCCTTTGCGGGTTGGGCAAATGGTGAAAATTGGTAGATGCGGTAAAGCTTGTTATATTTTTCTTGTAATACTTGGTGATTGGTTTGGCAAGTGAAAATTCTATATAGTTGTAAGCGACTTTAATCATATAGTGA
The DNA here is from genome assembly GCA_963692815.1 of Nyctanthes arbor-tristis. NCBI lineage: Eukaryota > Viridiplantae > Streptophyta > Magnoliopsida > Lamiales > Oleaceae > Nyctanthes > Nyctanthes arbor-tristis. Next base: position 3,755 of record CAVNYN010276102.1, on the reverse strand, counting down.
AAATCTTTGACAGTTCGTTAAATTTGTCTTCGTTCTTTTATTTTTCCTTGTCTCAATTAAATTTCTTAAATAACGATCATGTTGATGTAATCGGGGAATTTACCTTAATTCCCAACAGAGAACACTATGAACAAGTCTACATCTCCACTAAGTGATGTGACAAATGGTACACAGTATTATGCTCAAGTATAATAGAACAATTTTCATGAATAATAAAAATGATACCAATTTTTTCTTTTTTACCCCGTCTTGATAGTTTCACAACAAAATAGAAGTAATCCACAAATGAGAACCAAATGTACTGAGAATGAACAAGAAGGTGGGAGCATTAAAATACATCCACTTTTATTAGGAGGACATGTTACAGGGAGAAGGGGGTACGGTTCATCACCACGCACAATCACTCCAGGGACCAATAATCCAAGTAACGTCAACAATAATACCATGTATTTATATGAAATGTACTACTATGTGTTTATTTTTATAATAAAAATGTCATGATTTCTGCGTTGTCAATTGTCTTTATCATATTATTATTTAAAATGCATGATAATGTAATGTTATCTTTACTTGCTAGCTTCATGTAATATTATTTATATGCTTAGTTAACTCATTTTATTGAACTTTAACTTAATCATGTATGTTTTATCTTTCAAACAAAAAAAATATGCTACATTAAATTTGGAATATTTATAACCAGATACCTATTATTTATCTAATATGACTATCAATTCTGCTGTACATAATATTAAAGGCTGATATGTATAAAACACGTGTTTTTTTTAATAAGTTCTTATACATTCGTTTTATGTTACTGTTCCAGTATTAATGTTTGACTATATTAAAAAATTGTTTTTACTCTAGAGTTACATTTGACCGATGAGAAAATTCAAAATTTGGCTCTTGTTGAATTAGAGAAGATTTTGCAAAGCAGAGGTAAAAGTCTCTGATTTTCTAGTGATGCCATATCCTAATGTTTGTGAAGCTTCATCTTCTGGAAATGGACTAATTCTTGATGAGTTGAACTATGACAAAATCTACTTGATTGGTGAGCACCAGAAGTTGTTGTAAATGTTAAATGATGAGCAAAAAGTTGTATATGATACAGTTATTCAGTCTATCGAGTCTGGAGAAGGAGGTATCTGTTTCTTATATGGTAGTGGAGGAACTGGGAAAACTTTTGTTTGGAAAACACTTTCTGTAGTTGTACGGTCAAAAGGTGATATAGTGTTAAATGTTGCTTCCAGTGGAATCGCATTTCTTTTGTTACCTAGGGGTAGAACGACTCATTCTAGATTTCTCATTCCATTGAACCCGACTTAAGACTCAACATGCAATATTAGTCAAAACAGTCCCATTGCAGATCTTATAGTTAGAGCAAGACTTATAATTTAGGATGAGGCACCAATGATGCATAGGTACTATTTTGAGGCTCTTGACAGATCATTGCGTGACATCATACGGTTCCCTAATCTAGTCAGTTTTGATCAACCTTTTGGAGGAAAGACTGTCGTTTTTGTGGAGACTTTGGTCAAATTTTGCCAGTTATTCCAAAATGTAGCAAGCATGACATTGTTCATGCAACGATCAATTCTTCGCCTTTATCGAGATATGTGAAGGTTATGAATTTGGCAAAAAATATGAGGCTACAAAATTTGCGGGATGATTTAACTGGTCTTGAGTTGAAAAATTCGCTAATTGAATATTAAGTATAGGAAATGGCACAACTGGGGAAGATATTGATGGTCATTCAACAGTAAAAGTGCCAGCTGACTTCGTGGTTCATTCTTCAGATGATCCAATTCAGGCTATTATTGAAAGTGTATATCCATCTATGTCAGCTAATGTTGAGGATGTTTCTTATTTGCAAGGAAGAGCGATACTGGCTCCCACGCTTAGTGTAGTTGAAACCATCAATGAATACCTGGTTAAGCTAAATTAGAATGAGGAAAGAAATTATCTTAGTTCTAATACTTTGTGTAGAGCGGAAAAAGGTGGTGGTTTGTTTGAACAGATTCATCGTATAGAGTTTTTAAACAGTATCAAGTGCTCGGGAGTTCCTAATCATGAGTTGAAGTTAAAGGTGGGTGTCCCTGTTATGCTTCTGCGAAATATTGATCCTGCTGCAGGTCTATGCAATGGAACGAGATTAATTATTACAAGGCTTGGAGATCATATGTTAGAGGTGAAAGTCCTGATTGGAAATAATGCTGGTGAGAAAAAAATCATTCCAAGAAAGTCATTGACTCCGTCAGATGTTAGACTGCCATTCAAATTTGGAAGGAAACAGTCCCTTTAGTCGTTTCATGTGCAATGACAATTAACAAGAGTCAAGGTCAATTGCTGTCTCACGTGGGGATTTTTCTTAAAAAGTTAGTCTTCAGTCATGGACAATTTTATGTGGCGATTTCTAGAGTGACACATCTTTCTGGCCCTAAAATTACTGATATATGATAATAACGGAGAGTTGACAAATAAGTCGACAAATTTTGTTTATAAAAAAGTGTTCCAAAATTTGTAATGCTTACACAATAAAATGATATTTCTTATTGCAAATATTTTCTTCATTTATCAATTATCTTTAATTATTTAAGTTATCTTATAGTTATTATAATTTCACAACATTAATTATACATACATATATATGTATTTGTACACACACACATATATAGTCACATAATTAAGGCCGTGCAACGCAAGGGTGGGAAAACTAGTAAATACTAGAACTTGAAGGAAAAAAATTAATATTTCATTTCCGTTTTACAATAAATTGTTGGAATGATATTAAAAATAAAATAAAACAAATTGTTGGAATGAAAATTGATGATTACTGGGATATTCGAGTACCATGCATGCTAGAAATCTTATTGAAATGTAACAAAGAAGTGTTCATTAACTTATTTTAATTAATATATTAAAAGAAAAAAAGAAAATAAATGAGCAATAAGAAATAAATGGAGTTCACTTGATATTAAATTTAAATTAGCTAACAAATATTAGAATATGTAAAATAAGTGTTCAGAATTCGTTCACAAAATTTTGTAAAATCAAATGAAAATCGATGTTATCTATGTCATTATAATACCATAGCTAAATTAGCAACTTAATGTACAAGAATAGTTTGTCTTATATGTGACAAATGAAATTTTTGGACAAAATTTTTGCATGTAAACAATAAGTAACCATTGAGTAAAAATTGTTTGTGGTGTGAATATAATTAATCTTTACTTTATGGCAATATTATTGTTTTTTTTCTTGAAGTACAATTACAAATCGCATCATGGCACTACAAGTGCATATAGATATATATCATTCTGAAACACGACGCATAGAAATTAACAATACAAACACCTATACATAGGACTACAATAAATCAAACTCCTATACTGGAGAGAATTACATATAAAATGTAGACAAACCCCACGTGGGAATCTCGATAAAATTTATTAATCGTGTATCATACGGGCATAACATTAGTACTCTATATATGTCTAGTAAAATTATCTTACTAGAAATATATATGGCGGGAGATCATTGGATAGTCCCGCTAGTTAACCAATGATCTCTCGTCACATTTGCGTCTGGCAGGATAATTCCGTCAAATGTATAGTGCAGATCATTTTTATTGTTACTTGTGTGATTAAGGGTGGGGCACCGACTGGTTCAGTTCGATTCCACCCCAGAACTCGAACTAAACAAGTTAAAATCGGTCCAGAGAAAGTGGAACAGAACCGACCAAGTTCGATGCCCACCCC
>CAVNYN010276101.1:0-22021 GCA_963692815.1 Nyctanthes arbor-tristis | reverse complement strand
CATTGATGAATTTTCGCCTATCAACGTCGATAGAAAGCTAAGTTAATCATCAAACTGATATTGCTGGATATTCAACATCTCTTCGTGATTCATCTTAGTAGAAAGCTAACCAAAACCCCCAAATCGCTAAATTTCTTCTCACCACTTAACTTAAAGAACCAGTTTTTATGCCTGCCGACAGCAAGACGCACGTCACAATACTAGAGATGTGAAGACGTTCGGTAGCTATGTTTGTCTTTCCCAAAATTCCTGAACATCTCTTGCTTAAATAATCAGGTTTCAGCTTTTTCAGATTTTTATAATAATTGTATTATATTTTTATCAAAACTAGTTGTATAGCCCGTTGCACGAAATAAAATTATTAACTAAAAATATGTTTAATAATTTAAAGAATCAAATAATCACATTTTTATTGTGTATTAATCACTTATATATATATATATGTTACTAATAATTATAATTTTATTATTTATAATTTTTTCATTTAACATATAACTAATTAAACTGTCATTTATAAAACAGTACTTTTAACTAATAAAAATGAGAATTAATTAAGAATATTTTATGATAAATTTAGTTTCACATTGAATATGAAAACTTAGAAATCATGAAAAAAAAGTGTATATAAAATTTATGTAACTCAAAAATTATTATACACCTATATCATTGTTTAAAGGTATAGTGCAAGCACTCTAAGAAATATTTAGAGTGTGGATGGTATTCATTTATCAAAATGAATTTTTTACCACACTCATTCTCTACAATAAATTTTTAGAAAAATTATTTTTTACATCTCGTCGTATAGTATCATACCTTTTTTAAAACAATCACTATTAATTAAATCCATTCTTTAAAAAAAATCTAATAAAGTACACACTCTTCTATTACAAAAGACTTAAGAGAAATAATATTACAACAAATAATAAATTCTATATAATTTATCCATAACAACAAATTTTAACCACCTTCCACCCTAAAGAGAATTTAAAGAATTTTTTATTTTTATTATAAATCATTATAATCAAATATTATTATTACTATATCTCCTTAATTTAAATTTTTACCTATATATGTTCCCATTTATATTTTAATATAATAATATGTATTCAATTAAAAGTATATAAAATAAAAATATATGGAAGTAGAAGAGTAGGCATATATATATATTTATTTATTTATTTATTTATTTATTTTTTAGAAAATATTACGACTCGAAAATTCAAACTCAAGATATAACTTTTATTATATATTGTGATAGATGAGGAAAGATAAGCCGTAAGCTAAAACCCGAAAAGGTCTTCCTTTCAAAAGGCATATTTCATCATGATCGCGGCAGCCCACGACCAGAAGATTTCGAATCTTAGGCGGAAAATGGATTATTTGATATTCGCATGGCCGGATCGAGAACTTCATGGCTGATAGGCCTACAGACGCTTTACGCCCCGGAATAGACTTGCTTATATGTATGTATAAAATAAACACATATATATAAAATATTAGATATTTAATTTGAAACTTAATTAGTTGAAAATGTGTATATATATATTATTATTAATATGTGTGTGTATAAAAGATAAGATATTATTATTTTTGATCTTTATAAAATAAAAGGATATATCTGAAATTCTCTACTAAAGGTAAAGTTAATTTGTTTTAGAGATATAATCTATATAATAACTAAGAGGGGATAGTGGATGATATTTTTTTTTCCCGCTCAAAATTGGTTCCATGGTTGCACATTTGTTAATTCTTCTTATTCAAGGCCGTGTATGTTTTCCATATTAATTGTTTCCATATATGTTATTGGTTCAACGGCTGCACATTTGTTAATTGTGGCCCCATTTATGAAATCCGCCCATTTGTTAATTGTTCCTCTAATTTATCCATTCTTTCTTCCAAATCAGAGTTGTATATGTTTTCCATATTAATTGTTTTCCATATAGTTTCATTCACAGCGAAAAGTATCTCTCCCATTATCCTTTTTCTCTCTCATGTTTCATTCACGCAAGCGATTTCCTCCCTTGTTCATTTCTCACACCACGAATCTTTGGATATTTACCAATTTGGGGGAGATGTCTTAACTTTTGGATTTTTATTTCTCTCCCAAATCTCATTCAAGCTCTGGAGTCAGTTCTACATATTCCTGAATTAAATGGATTTGTAATTCAGTAAGTGTTTTCCGAACCCTAATTCCGAGATATATATATATATATAGATTTATGTTCTTGATTATTTAGTATGCCCTAAATTGCACACTAATTTTTGTGCTCGATTTTGTCTTTAACTCGTTCAACAGTAATGGCTCCTCAATGAACAATGTTGCAACAAGTCTATGAAAATCTTCCCAAAAAGGCTACTTCTTTAGTTCATGTCACTCGCACATGGGAGGTGCCGTTCATAAATAATTCGAAGAATATTCGATTGGTTGAGATGGTGCTTGCAGGCAGAGAGGTTAGAATTTTGTATTTATCTATTTTTTCCTTAGTAGTTAGTAATTAAAGAAATTAACAGTCAGTGATTGAAGATGTTAGAATTTTTTACTTATTTGTTTACGGAACAAGTTAGTAGTCAAGAAAATAAAAGTTACTCATGCCATGATTAATACATATTGGTTGCAATCAAAATATTCTCATATTTGTTTTTGGGTTGTTTAATTCCATGCAATTAGATTATTCTCATTTTTAATTATATAAAAACAATTAGGTATTGTGGAAAAATTTGAAGACTAATCATGTGTAAGTTGTGAGATTTATGAGTTGCCATATAGGTATATTAATTCTAGTCAGAATATATTATCTGACTAGAGAAGATGTGATATTAATTCTTGCAGATTTTCCACCCACGAATTGTTAACTCCTAATTCCTACAATAATTAATTCAGGTAATATTACATAAGTTTAAATGAATATAGTCTGGTCAAAAAATCTGTCACACTTTCAACATTTGGGCATACAAGAATAGAGGCATTTATACCTTAATAAGTCAAGAATTTCAAGTAATTTAGGGGTTGTAATTGTGTTTGAAGCATTATCAGTATCTCTGTGCCAATCCTCTTTGTTCGTACTACTCAATTATTTGTTCTTCTTAATGATCTATAATTCATTTTGAGTTTACGCTATACGCATATTTCTTGCTAGAATTATAATTTGATGTTTATTTAGCTTGTGAATATCTTGAAATTGTTTTTGTGACACTTTTATAAACAACATTTTTTTTTCTTTTCCAGTGTTCTTTAGTATGCTTTGATTTGATGGATTAATGCAAAATAATTTTTTAATGAGATTGTGAAATTTGCGGGGGAACTACATCCACTTTCAATTGCTTATCAAACTTACTAGGTAAATTTATGCTTATAAATGATAATGTTAAATTTCCATGTGATATATAATCGTAGATCCTCTTTTCCTCAGCAGCTATAATTTATTTATATGACAATGAAGTGAAATGATGGCCTACTTACTTGTACGAAAATTCTACATTAAGTGTTGAGAAGAACTGTTTTACATTGTATTAATGAATCTGAATGATAATGTACAAGTTGTATTCAAGTTGCTTATTATTATTTTAATGATCTTATTTCATTATATTTAACATTACATGTTTTGGCAGCCATTTGGAGATTATAATTTACATTTTCTATTATGTGTCATTACTTCTCATGATGAAAGTCACATTTTTATGAACTAATAGTGTGCTTCCGTGCAACGCACGGGTATGAAACTAGTTATGATGATAAGAGAAATAAATGAAGAGATAAATTATGACTATTATTAAACAAAAACATATATAAGATTAGTGCTTAATTTGGAGCTTAAATGGAATTATAAATATATTATTATTCATGGTCAATATAAAATAAAAGGATATACATTTACGATGATGCTTGCACATATCTAATGATATATTTCATATTATTATTATTATTATTTATAAACAATATATATAAAACATAAATTATGATTCTTATGATTATTGTTATTATTATTATTAAATAAAAGAATATACATATGTGTGTGTGTGTGTGTGTAGGAGTAGGACAGTGGTTTTGACGGGAAAACTTGCTTATAGCTACTATCCTACTTTAAAAATATATAAGATTCTCAGACCTCTCTAGCCGTGTTTTCCAAAAATAACAATTATCACCTTTTAGAATTACAATTACAGTTTCAGTTAGTTTGTTCATGAAAGAAATATGTTAGATAGATTATTTGAAAATATAACCTAGAGATTCTAATTTAGAGTGGACATCCTTATAAAAGCCTTATAAATATATACGTTCTTCCTGTTGGATAAAGTACAGAATGCATAATAAATTGAGTGGAGATCGAATTATATTTCTGCATATCTATAGCTTGCTTGATTCTAAATTTCACAAAAATACGGCATCAATGTAGAATCCTCTCTATAAATTCCATAATATGTTGTAACCCATTTTTCTTTCTTAATCCATTAGTTGCTGCAATTTTTCCACAAGAGGCGTTTGTAGTTGTTGGAAATTGTTTTGAGTGAAAAAAGGTATTCTTTCTTCTTGAGTTTTGAGTTTGTATAATCACCTCTTCAAGATATTGGAAGGTAAATTTCAGATTTATTTGTAATTTTCAGTTCTCCGATTCTATCAAGCTGCCATTCTTTCCTTGGAGCTTGGATTTTTTCCCCCTTCTCTTTCTACATGCATTCTTCCTTTGCAATGGAATTTTATGGTCAATGTCTCCTGACTTTTGGCAATGGGATTTACTTTTCCTGGAGGCATTAGGACATTTAACCTTCAAATACCTTAAATTTAAAAACTTAATGAAAAGACCAGACAAAATTCTTTTAATATCTCTTTAGGGTGCTATATTAATTTCATCAACCATTTGCATCCCAAAAGAGGTTTGCCTCTACTTCACTGTTTCTTCAACTTCAGATATGGTGTTTCTTGAACTGAAAAATGTAATCGTGTTTATATGTTGCTCAGAATAAGCTAAATGCTCTAAAGGAGATGACCCTTTTTTGGGGTCGTAGTGCCAACCTCTTCTAAAGCTAATTTGTCAGGCATTTATTGCTGCTTCAGGTCACTCCCTGATAGTTGCTGATTATAGACAGGCAGCTTTAAACTTCCACCAATTTTGCATTTTTATTTTTGTTACATCTTGGATGTTAATGAGATTTAATGCTTTTCTGCAATTAGTTGGAACTTAGGATCCTTGCACATCTGGCCAACTGTAAGAGCATGATGAATGTAGTCTGAATGTCTTATGATCCTTGCAATTTCTTTCTAATGCTGGATATTTGAGTTGTTAATGTGATCCTGATGGACAGGCTATTTGATATTTTGTAATCTGAATGGACCTGGAATTTTTCCTATTTTAGCTTTAAGTTTCATTCTTCCTATCCTGTTAAGCTAGCTCATTTGAGAACTTTCTTTTTATCCAAATAGTTTTACATTCTGTTCTTCATGGTCAAGTGCGCTAATTTGTGCTTAAGTTGAATGGTTCGTCTTTTTGGCTAGGAGAAGTTGTTGAAGGAGAAGTTGTTGAATGTTTCACAAGCAAAATAATTGCGGATTTCACTAATTAGCTAGAAAGAGTTTCTGGTTTTTATCCTGCTGATCATTCTCAGTTCAGCAATGGCTGTTTCATGGTCATACATTTATCCCTTCTGATTGTTGTCAAAATTTTACTTGAGAATTGATGCTATGTCTAAGCCCTATTGCCGTGTTTGGTAAGAAGTGCATTGCCGTAGACCATACAATGACCATCTTTTTCCCTTTTCTTTCTTTTCATTATGTAATTTATTATTTGTTTTTGTTGATTCCTTCCTATGTTGGTTTGAGAAACTATCTTCATTTTTGAGTGCAGTTGTCGCCGGAATTTGAAATACTAGAACGAGAAACATTCATTGTAAGTTCTCTCTTTTCTTCATTCCCTTCCCCTTTTCTTGCCCTGAAATTCTATAATCTGCTATTGATTTGAGAAGTGGTCAGTATGATGTTGTGGAAGCTAAACCAATTATTCAATGATATAATGTGCAAACTTGGTGCCTAGGGATTCTCTAATTACTAAAGAAATATAGGACAAATATAAATAGTTTCATTTGTTTTAAAATTTTACTGCTGGGAATCTCTTTGCAATGATCTGTGTGTCTGTGATGAATAGTTGATCCTTACTATCTTTCTAATGTGTTTCATCAAGGGATTGATTGAAAAGAGTGTTACTTTTTCAAGTGTTCATAGATTCATTCTATTTTATAATATTAGTTAATATAATTTTGACTTAGTTTTCTCTCTATTGAAGTCCAAAACAAAAACAGATAATTAGTGTGCTCTAATGACAAAAATGTGGACAGAGATACTCCATACCATCCAGAAGAAGTGCTGCAATACTCAACATTTTTTGTGCAAAATTTCTAGCAAATATGAGTACTGCCTAAGCTGAACTAGAACAAATAATTGCTTCCAGAAACATATCTGTGGTGAGAATGATAGAAATCTGTTAGTCATCACTAGATCCCTTTAATCTTTTCATTATTCTTCAGATAACTTATTCTTGCATGTAGAGCAGTAAGCAGAACCATGGATAAAGAGTTGCCATAGAAACTAATTTAGATGTGAGGTTGTCAATGGAAAATTCAATTTTCCATATTCTTCATGCTCAGATATTGTTTATAAACTATGTGGGACGAGAAGCAGCAATTTATACAAGGATATTAAATTACAAGTCACATGTAAAACTGTGTAGAATGAACGAATTGAGGGCAGGCTTGCCATTATTCTTGATACCATCTAGGAGAATGACATAATATTTGATTGATTTCTTACACTAGGAATTCTGGGTATTTTGGCTAACTGAATATAAAGTGATTTTTGCCAATGAGGTTGTATTTTCTTGCCCGTGCATATTTACCCCCACGGCTTTATTCTATCATATTCTAGATTAAAATTCATAACACAAGGCACTAAACAAGAAACTCACTTAAGTTAGCTTGAATGCCTTGGGAGTTGGGATAACGAGTTCTAATAAATTTCCATAACTAAAAATTATAAGGGAAAGGTGTAAGGAAAAATAAAACCTGCACACTAAGCTCAAATACAATATCTGTTTGTGAGATATAGATGTGGTAAAAATGTACTTGATCTTATTGTTATTAAGAAAGAGTCACTCATATTTTATAATAAAAATAATACACGGGTAACAATCTCAACATGATTACTTGGGGTTCACAAAATATAATCATAGCAAAAATAGTTTGAATCTTATATACAACAGACTGATGAAGTACATCAACCCCCTCATATCTTTTTAAAATATTATTAAACCATCCAAGAAGGAAAATTAGGAATTGTGAGCTTGATATATATATATATATATATATATATATACGTGTTTGCAAATTGAGGTAAGAATTGAAAGATAGTTAAAAGGAGATCCTCTGGTATAAACGTCCAAGGTATACTACTCCATCGGTGTTATTTATTTCATCTAAATTTCCATTATAGTTTATCTTATTTACTTAATTTGTCATGTTTCTATATTTAGTTTTAGTTTATAAGTTCATTTATAATTATACCCCTATTTTCTTTTAGAAATGTAAAATTGATTTTTCGAATATGGCAAACATCAAATAAAGGTACTTCAAAAAGTTAGGTTATAAATTTTATTTCCCTAAATTTTTCTTAATCGTTGTGTAAAAAGTAAATAGGACAGAGGGCGTACATTAATGTAACAACCCGCAAAAATTTAACGATAAATTAAGTGATATGATAATTATTTTGGCAATGAGGGAGTAATTGCTTGGAATTGCGTCAAATATGTCATAGGGTTTAAAAGAATTATTACTCAATTGATGGCAAAGATAAAATGTGAGATTTGATTAGTATGATCCAAAAACATAATAACTTAATTGTAGAATCACATTAAGTATAATGACTCCATGAGCAATAAACAAATGAACTTCATTTGACCATGTCACCTCTCCCAACATATGGTGCCAATTGTGTCACTTGTCACGCTATGATTAATGGAACTTAAGATTTATTAAAAACAACTAAATATTAATCATTGTAAATAGGCCAATGGTCCTTAGAGTTTCTCTAAATCATTTTGTCTACCTTCCCTCTATCCCAGGGTATTGAAATTCGTCCAAGAATATTTTAAGGCAGAAAACTACCCTAAAAACCCATCAGACAGTTAATGCTTGTTTGAACCTCTTTAACACATCTCTTTATAATCTCACATATCGCTGATTTGACAATTATTCATTTATAACTACAAATTTCAAATTTCTATTAAATCTCCACCATTCATTTCACCAACTCATAATTTCTCTTTATAAGTCACAAGGATAAAAAGAATCAAACAACCACTTAGTATTTCATTTGAAAGGACCTCTTTCTATATATAAAAAGATTCCAACTTGAGGAACAATTTTAAATTGAAGAATATCAAGGCTTTAAAAACACTTTTCCACTTAGTATTATTTAAAGAATCTTCGAAAGGTGAGTAACACGTGTCTTGACTTTCTCTTTTTAAAACTTATGCTTTCCTTACATTGCTTTGATACTTGATTGTGCACAATTGCTCTGGGATAAATGATTGTTTCTTATTGTTGGGCATCGCTAGTGGTGCTATCTAGCTATTTCGATCTTGCTATGTGGTAATCTTTGTGTTGTTATATATGACCATACTATGTCGTGACCATCTTGAATCTTTGTGTCCGGTGGTTATGGGTAAAGTTAAACTAGCGATGTGTCCGACTTGTGCATATAAAGGGTTTTTCTTTGTGCATAAAAGAGATCTCCTTGCATTTTATTATAAGTCAATATATGTTATTCACGGGGTATTTTGTACTCAATTCTCTTTTCATTTCTCTTTAACAATCTTGTAGGTGTTAAATTAAGAATTTTGTGGCCAGATTGTCCCAAGAATAGAGAAGATATATGTATGTGATCGAGATTTCGGTACATGACCGAAGTTTCGTTGTGGGTGACCTGTAATAGTTGTTGTATAGCTATAATAATATGATATTATGTATAATAGCGTGGGGTATGTAGTTCGAATCCATGTGCATATAAACTATAAAGATTGGAAATTAGTTGAGCTATCCCTTAAGGATCTCATATGGGAAGACATTAAGGTATTGAATGAGTTTATATGATTCAATTTATTACCAATAATGAATGATTTTAATGATAAACGTTGTTCAATATTCTTCTCTTGCAGAAAAGATTCAATCTTGATAATGATGATTTGAAGTATGCTGCATTGATCGAAGTTGGGGGGAGATTGAAGGACTTCAAGAATAAATTGGTGTGAAAGTTCATCAACGAGAAGCACCCTAAATATAATTCTCCATGTGGGAACAGTTCAAGCAGGATCGTGCTACTCTCGAGTTCTGGTACCCTCTAAAGCAAATTTTATATTATTGTCTCAACATTGGGTAAAAACTAAAGTAATTGGTAAATTAACTTTCAGGAAAAAAGCAGGAAGGAGAGGCTGAGTCAAGCACAAAATGAGTACCAGCACTTTTTAGGCTCCGCTGGTTATGCTCGTAGGAGAGTGGAATGGGCTGTTGCTGACCCTATCTTACTCCTCATTATATGGGTCAGTTAGTTTGACCTGTCAAATCAATAATCGCAACCTAGACTAGGCTCAGACAAGGTATCAAAAGGGTCCCGATGAAAATTATTTCATGCCGAATGATAACACCAAGGAGGGTTTTGAGAAAATTATAAGTATACATTAATAATTAATTCTCTTTTTCCTTAATTTAATTGTCCTTTATTCACCTATATCATATTTTCCTTTCAACTTTGAAACAGAAACAATTACACTAGGATGCCAGCAAAGGGGTGTTTGTCTCAAAGAGACAGTGAGATATATTATAGGTGGTGCTTGGCAAAGAGGAGAACTCTAGTTAAGTGAGGGGTTACGGTGGATACATTAGTGTGAGGAACGTTTATGGACGCCCGAAAGAGCTAAGGAGACGAGTGAGTGGGGTCGTGTCGGTAGAAGATATTCGAAAGGTCATCCAATCAGAGATGAAGGCCAACATTACTGAGAGAGTAAGGAGAGAGACCACGGCTCAGATGCAACTTCACATTGATATGATGCAATCGCAGATGGCCTCTGTTCTCCAACGTTATGGCATTGAAATACCCTCGCAATTTCATACAGGAGAAATATCTACTGTGGCGAGTTCCTCAGTCAGACCAATGACTCGTAGTAGCCACCAGTCGGCTGATCCGCCGCCAGCTCTTGACATTAAGGTATTCATAGTGTTTCGTTATATCGATGTTAAATGTATTGAATTCATTTCAATATTTACAGCTAATGTTATTTTGTCGTGTATTGACTATCCAAAGAAGTCGACCTCGTGTCGTCTCGCCCTTCATTGTGACAGTGTAACAAAAACTGTAGCGGTAGGCGTAGTTTACCCGTTCGAAGCTACTACAGTGGTGTACGGTGCACTGTTATTGCCCGGTCACTACAAAGTTGTAATTGACCGTGTGTATGAAGATGCGGTCAGTTATCCTCTTCCAGTGCCAAATTCGTTCGCCCAGCAATTGGTAGGTATAGGTGAAGGCGATTACACTCAGTGGCCCGGACATTTAGTGATGTTAGGCGATGTAATTAGTTGAACTCATAGACTAAGCTTTTATGGATTTTGGATTCCTAATTATCATTGATAACAAACAAATTTTCACTACAAGAACCGTTACCCAAGTGAGCAACATCAAAGGGAAAGGCAAACAGCCCATTAGTTTTGAAGTTTCCTCTGCTCGCCCTAATCTCGTTGACGATACAACATTGGTTTCCTTAACTCCCAGCATCAAAACGTTGCATGATCTGATTGTTAAACCACCACTCTCTACGGATTTCTTTAAGGTGCCGAACGGGGGAGATGTGTTTCTCTACCCCGACGAAATGGACCATGAAATTAGTGTTTTAGTCACTGATATAACTGACTTGCTCAACATGCAGTGGCTGAACGCACCTATTTTACAAGTTTGGGCAATGTAAAACTTCCTCGACCCCTGACAATTAAGTATATCGTATAATTTTTAATTTGATATTTCACGTTTGGTATAATGTATTTCAGGTACCTACACCATTTGTGCAACCAATTCGAGATTCAAAATATCGGGTTTTTTTGTCTGTACGTGGTCGAGGTTATTAATCATGAAACAACTTAACTGATGAATTACGAGTACATGCTCCATGTGACCGGAAATGTGATGGATAAAAAGTACATTCTCGTACCGTATTTTATGGGGTAAAATTGTTGCAACTATTTATTTGTTGCTCTTCCGATCTTGAATTTCAGTTATTTGTCGCTAAATATTTAAATTTAAATTCTTATAAAATATTCCAGAAACTACTGGATGTTGATGGTGCTATGTCTATCACGCAGTATGTATACTTTGACTCTCAGGCAGTTAACAGACATGGCTTGCCTATCAAACTGCAGTTGTCTATGTAAGCAATTATCATTAACCATTGTATATTATTATTTTTTTAATTTCAACTTGTTTAACTTATGTATATGTATGTGTCTATATTATAACTCTATGGTGCTTAAAATGTTGTGGGTGTCATGGAAAATAGTGAAGAAATGTCTCATGTAGAGAACAATCGATGTATGAAAAATATCCTCTAAATGCTACAATAATTATTTAAGTTTAAATTTTAGTGATTTAAATATTTATTTTAAACTCATTCGAAATTTTAGTGTGCTCAGCAACATGGGTCTAATGAGTGTGGCTACTGTGTGATGAGAAATATGTACGAGATAGTCACCATATGTGCTGGTTTTAAAGAATATCTTGATGCGGTATAAATATTTATTGAATACTAATAATTATCTAACCAAAGTTGTATTTATTGTGTTACAAAGTATAACTATATTTCTTTTTCTTTTTTGTAGACATATGAAACGGAATCATATATTCAATCGAATATAGATGAGGTTTGGGAATTATGGACAGGATATTTTCTCCAAAATTGTACGTGATTTTTAGTTCTAACTATTGGTTATAGTTAGATTTCTATGAAAACGAGATGATTAGTAGAGGAGTGGAGTATATATATAGTCATATAGTGGTTATTGATTTTTGGACTAGTTTTGTTTGTATTTAATGGTTAGTTTTATGTTAATTCAATTGTTTCGTTTTTGAGTTAGCTTATTTTGTAGTAGTATTTGTAGATTCATATTTATATTAAGTTGGTGATAATTGGTTTAAAGTGTATATAAATTGATCTTGGTGGTGGTGGTGGTGGTGTTGTTTTTTTCATGCATTTGCTACTTGTTGGCTACTTGTTAGTGGTGGTGGTGGTGGTGGTGTATATAAATTGGCTACTTGTTGCTTGCATTTGCTGTTTTGCGGTCACAGGAAAAGTGGCAAAATTTGATTTGTGGAATTTATATAATAAAAAAATTATTGACAGCAGTTGTTACACAACAACCGACGCCTATATTATTTAAAAATTTAGAAAAAAAAATATATTTTTCATGTAGGCTTCGGTTGTTTTGTAGAAACCGACACCTTAATTGATAATAGGCGCCGGTTTCTAAAAAACAACAGACGCCTACAGTAGATAATAGGTGTCGGTTTTAATATAACAACCGGCACCTTTTTATTGTTTGAGCATCGACAAACAACCGACGCCTAAACTCCTACTATATACGTCTGCCACATATGCGTCTACGTAGAAACCGAAGCCTAATTGGCTTTTCAGTAATAGTGACTTGTATTTGTAAAGTCTCGACCTTAATTTTGAATTGAAATTAATTTCTCAAATGCTTCCACTTTAAAGTTGTTTTTTTATTTTTCAAACGAAATTCAGTTTTTGAGAAACAAGTTTTTCTCAAATAAGTTGCTACCGCATTTTGAGCCGTTGGATATAATGATGCATCATGCAGTATAAAAGACAACTCCTCCTTCAGATTAGGGCAGAAGATGTTCACACCTCCTTCCTTTTCGTGCTCCCTACTCTGTATCACGATCTAGGTCTTTCTCTTGCATTTCTTTGTGAATCTCTTTGTGAGATAGGGTTAGATCTTTATAGAGATTTTGTTGGAGCTTTGTTTGGGTTGTATAGCAGTAAAGTTTAGAGGTGTTGATATTGTGATTTCGGTTTCTTTGTAAACGGTTTGTAAACTGTTACTTTGTGGTTATAATGAAACGAGGCTTATCTACTCTGGTGGAGCTTCAACGATGACTAGGTGGTAGTGCCAAATGCCGGGGCCTTTGAGCCGAACACATCATGTGTTCATTTTTGTGTTTATTTCCAGATTCACGGGATGAATTATTTGGGTTTATTTTGCCTATCTTGGTCGATTTTGTTAACATCCGCTACCATTAGACGCCGATAGTATGAGAAAAGAAGGTGATAAATTTGGGGGCATGACATTATATATATATTCAATTCTCCACCTTCCTTTATTGTCGTTCATAATGAATTAAAATTTCAATGGATCACATTATGTGACAGAGTCTAGGAAAAGAAGATGTCAAGAGTCGAATGCGTCTATTATATATATATGTGTGTTGACTAGCCAGCTAGGATTGAAAATATGATTTGTGATAAGGAGGGTAAACTGACAAATTGAATAACAAATAGTGCGTACAAAAATAAATGTTCCAAATATTATAATAATTTAAATTAACTTTTGATATTGTATTCTTTTCTTTACTGAGTTTAATTTATTCCATTCCAATTATATATGGTCTATTGACTCTTGCAGACATACAATTGCCCATTAAACTTAGAAGAAGGCAGTTTCCAGGGATAGTATCATATGTAAGGACCATCAACAAGAGTCAGGGTCAGTCACTTTTGCACGTTGGGCTACTTCTATAAAATCTAGTTTTTACGCGTGGTACCTTGCAATCTCTATGGTGACAAGTCAATCTAGATTGAAGATTCTTATGTGTGACAGAGACGGGGAGCCAGCAAAAATCACAACTAATATTGTCTACAAAACAAAAGTGTTCCAAAATTTGTATTGATAAATATGTACCTTGGTTTGTTATCATGCTATTTTCCTCTACCGTATAATATTGGTATCCTTTTTCTTGCACAGTACTCACATCCCATGCATCTCATGGATAGAAAAAATTGGTTAATTTGATAATAAGAGAGTGAATTGGTAATAAGATTGTATATTTCAGTAAGATGTGGCAATAGAGATTCCATTGTTCGAATTAAACATATTTCGTATTTTGTGACCCAACACTGCTGCAATTAATTTAAACCCGTAAAAGTAGTAGTGACACGACTAAGGAATAAAAATTTATATATGTTAAAATTTCTTGGTCGCTATATTTAATAATCCATTTTATTTGCCAAAAAAACAAAAAATTCCATTTTAGGTGTACAATTGTAGGGGTTAAGTCTTGATTGCTACAGCGTGTGTTTCAAATTTACTTTTGGAGACACCTACGATGAACTATTTCGACTTAAAAGATTAATCTTTAAATTCATGACACTATCCGATCCATTCAAATATAAAGATATTTACATTGCTATAACAATAATTATTTCATTATCATCTTAAAATTTATTTTAAGTGTTCGGACATAGCTATCCACGCTGTGAACAGCTCACAATAGGATGGTAAGCATTTATGTTGTAGATCGGAAGAGCGTCGTCTTTTGGTTCGTGGTAGTCTTCACCATATAATGCTTTAACCATTGTACTCTCGCTCTCTGATGCCACACTATAGGAAATAAGGGCAATAGCGGCGACATTTGTCGCTGCTATATATAGGCCCGATTGTTGCGGCTATAGGTTTATAGCGACCATAATAGCAACAACAAGTATCCTTACTATAGGCCCGTATATATAGGCCCGATTGTTGCGGCTATAGGTTTATAGCGGCCATAATAGAAACGACAAGTATCCTTACTATAGGCCCGTACCTGTTGCCACATAGCGACGACGTTAGACCCCAGTAGCAGTGACATATATAGCGGCGACATACATGTCGCGGCAATAGACCCTACGGTTTTGGGGCACCAAAAATTTTTGACCCGACCCGCCCAACCTAACTCGTTCCCACCATATTTAAGGCATTATTTTGCCTCCACCAAAACTCAAACTACACGACGCTCTTCCGATCTCCCCAAGTCCTTCACCAAGTGAGCTAAAGCCATTTTCAATTCAATACTTGCATTTAAAAAATATATTATATAAATTATTGCAACATAGCGACAAACATGATATCTATAGCAATGAAAAGTCATCGGTATTGGGCTTGAAAAAGGTGGGAAATCTTTCAGCCAATCATATAGCGACGACTTTCGTGTCGCCGCTACAGATGAGACGTGGTTGCCGCTGTAGCCGGGACCACTGTAGATGAGACCTCCAGGGGCGACTTCATTTTGTCGCCGCTACAGGGGTTAGCCTATTGCGACGACTAACAGCACCGCTATAGCTGAAGCTATAGCGACAAATTCCGATGTTGTCGGAAATTGTCGCCGCTGTAGGTGACATTTCTTGTAGTGCCATACCAATAGAATGTTTCTTTTAGATTGTAGGAAACAGTTGGTTGATATGGCTAAACACCACAATAACAAACCACAGACACTGCTACAAAACCTTCAAGGTATGAATCAAGACTCGAACTTGTATCACGTAGAACGTTGTGATCCTAAAAGCAATATTTGCGTCCTCTTAGTTTAGGAGATGTTTTAGAGCCTCAAAAGCGAATAGCATTAGCAGATTAAAAGCCTTGAATCTAGTATGCTAAAGCACAAAAGAAAACATGAAATTTGGAACTTGAAACTTTTGAAATCTAAGTTTAATTTGATTATTTTTGTGATTGAATTTGATGTTTATAACGTGTTAATTATCTTTTGAACCACGAGACCATCTACTTATTGATTTTCAGTCATTCCCTAGGAATTGGCATCAATATGAATGTGAAAGAACATGTTTTTCATGGAAAAAAGGCCATATAAAAAATTCAATTATGTCGACATTCAGAATTTTTTGGCCAATGAAGCTGCACATAAGAACTCTATGTGGCCTCATGATTATAATCTACTACTTCCTATTCTGAACTTCATTTCCATATAACAAATAACATGCTGTTGTATAGTTTAACTCCGATTTGTGTTTTCCTTTTCATTTCTACTTTACATTCCTTCATATCACTAATATATTGAATAACAATATACAGCATACATTTTAGAGAAATTAGCCAGGGTTATACACAAGAGTGATGCTATTTATCTAAATTGGAGACCTGTTTCGAGTCTAGTTGACATCACTATATTGGAAGATAAGCTGATATGCATAAATTAATACGTGGGTCATCATTTATTATATGGCCAATGTAATGATGACAACTAGATTGGAGACTAGTTTTCAGTCTAGACAAATAGTATTATTCTATACACAAGCCCCTCATCAACCTCCCCCTCCCCCCCCCAACAAAACAAAACAACAAAAAAAAAAAAAAAATGGTTTTCACCCCCCCAAAACCAATACATTATTTGAGTTTTCGGGGGTGGGGGGGGGATTTGAGTTTTTCCCCCACATTAATTGTGCTCTTATTAATCATATTCAGATGCCTTCATACAAAATATAAGAATTTTCCCGATCTTTCTAATTGACTACATTTTTAATGTTGGCATTTATGTGGGAGGACAAACAAAAATTTGGGTTTTCCAGTTTCCCCTTCAAGACTAATGTAACGGTCAAAAACCCAATTTAACCCCTCATTTGGTACTTTATCTCAATAAAATGTGAATTTTAAAAAATTCCAAGAAAACCTACAGTTAGATACTTTCCCCGAAATTTTCCACCAGAAACATATAATTTGAGTATGAGTCGTCATAAAGTTTTATTTAATTTTGCCCCACCAAATTCAGCAGCACTGTTAAGCAGTACAGAAAATTTCTTGAAATTGGTTTCTTTTCTTCTCAAACACATCAATTCCGTGTATAGGTTTGTGTAAGAACTTCGTGAAAAGAGCAGCAAAATATATTACATATTCTAAACTCATTTCATGCATGCATGCACGTGAAGTAAATTCTAAGAAACTGGGAAGTATTCCTCAAACAATTCCCTCAAATGATGGAGCTTCCATATGCTTTTCACTTAATCACCGGCTTTAAGTTTGTCAATCGATTGACGTGATTTATACAGTCAACGAATTTGACTTCTGTTCACTAAACATCCTTCGATCAGTCCTTAGAATCATATTGCCAGAAGTCAAAATAACAGACATTTCAATTATATGATCATAATACCATTTAATTAGTGTGATCTGAACAACAATTAATCATTTTAACCGGAAAGTAGTGACCAAAATCAACCCAAATTAATTTGAACTCGATAGGGCTATATAATAAGTATATAAAACAGAAGAAATTAAGCATATATTCAAGGTTTATATTCATACATCTTGACAGTACAGTATTATTCAAAAACTCCCAAGAAACAAACAAAATTTTTCAAATTATTCTTACTTAATCGAGCTCCCGAGTATTTTCGCAAACAAAACCGATTGATGACTAATAATCATCTACGTCGAATAAATTCTTCCGCTTATCAATTCTGCACAAACCAATCTTCATCAGGGCCGTTTTTGAGTGGAAAGATCACAAAAGAAAGTGACAGAATTCGGGTACATATTATGGCATGGCGACGACCCTGAAGGAGGCACAAAACCCTTGGGAAGCATTACGGAGAAAGGCCTTGGATTGACGACGTTCTTGAACTTCTTTTTCTTCAGTTTCTTGCCCTTCTGGTCATTCTTATCATTCAAGAAGAATGGGGTCGATTTCTTGACGTCGAATTTCTGGTACTCGGCCGGCGTCCCCTGTGGAGCCTTGGGTTCTTCGGCTTGATTGTGCAATCGGGAAGAGCAGGTGAAAGAAATCATCAGTGCGAGAAGAAGAGAAAGACAGATGAAAACGTTCAAGTTCTTGCGGGTACCCATCAGACTTGGAACCCAGAAATTGATGCATATATGTGCAGAAGAATAGGGTTTAATTTCTTGTTAATTCCAATTTTTGCAGGGAGAGTGGGGAAGAAGGAGAGAAGGGGGCCAAGGGAAAGGAATTAAAGAATGAATGAATGTGAATTTGGGAATTGGGGATTCCAAAACTGGGGTAGTTGATTACTTTTATATTGGAGGGACGCATATTTCCCAGTTCCCCTCGTGCCAGTGTCAACATTCTGCGGAGCATTTGCTCGCCCAGATCCGAAGATTTTTCCAATATTCTACTATTTGAGTCAACCTTTTGTCCTTTTATATTGCCAAATCACCGCCTTATATCTACCCTGGCTACTTGTTTAAATTAATTAATAACATCTTCACGAAAAATTGTGATTTTATTAATTAAAATTTTCATTACAAAGTCAAATTGTAATGGGGATATATTGATCCTAGACAATTCTTTAACCCAATCACAACACAGATTTTGATAAAGCACTAGACATCAAGAGATGATAAAGTACTAGATGTATGACATCATTGTCATACGGCGATAAACGTCACATGGGGAATCAACATATATTTAACTACACATATATGGTATTTGGTGTACATCTAAAAAACCACATGAGTGCGTATATGTCACTATAATAGTGCCTTATTATTTCTCCCATACATTTAATAATTGCAGTACTAGACAAATGGTGTGATCAATAGCAGTGCCACATTAAGGCAAAGGGGGCAGTTGCCACCCCAAAGTTTGGAAATTTCCCTTTTTTTTCTTTTGAAATTTTAATTTATTGATTTTGAAATAGAACAATAAAATTTAGTTCTTCCCTTAAAGGTCTATTAGTCCATACAAAATTATAAAATTTGTACAATTTTAACTTATTATATACTCATTTTTCTAAGGTTGTCAAAATTCTATAACTTATTTTTGTACATAATTTTATTTACTAAGTACGTTGTAGATATTTATTTTAAAGATAATGTTAGTCAATGTAAACGCGGTATTTAGTTTGAATGACATTGTGCGAAATACTAATTAAAACGAATATTGTTTTTTTACTAAATTTTTGACCCCTAAATAAAAATGTCTGTCTCCACCACTAGATATAGCATAATTAATATCAATAATTAATGTGATTTTTGTGAGTAGTAATGTATTCACATCAACAATTGATTTATATATATTATATCACATCACTGTAAATGCTATTACACACTAGACGTTGTCCTTGAATTCGACTAGTACAATACGCTCAATGTGTTTTGATAATTGCATTTGTTATTAATAGTCACAAATGGCCTAATGTCATTGGATTTTTTTTTTTTTTTGGAAGGGAAATAAAGTTTCATTTCATATCATCACAGATTTACACAAAAATAACGGCGAGTGGTCGGTCGCCTTACAAGAGAAGTTAAAACGAAGAGCATAGGTGGTGAGGGTGTGGGCAACTTTATTCGCATCTCGGGGAATAAAATTGCAAGAACCACACCCCAAGACGGCCAAGCACCAATCAATCTCACAAAATATCGATGAGAAAGGATGAAAGTCATCAGCAGCCTTAATACTATGCACCAAGGATTGACAATCTGATTCCACAAGCTTGACATTGAGACCTAATTCATGGGCAAATACTAGTCCCTCCAGCAAACCAACTCCTTCAGCCAACTCAACCGGAGGTCTGCTCCAAAATTTCTTTGCCAACTAACCCATTAAACATCCAGCCTCATCTCGAACGATCACCCCAATAGCAAAAGCATCACCATTCTCATGTAATGCCGCATCTACATTCATTTTCAGAATTCCAGCAGAAGGTTTGAGCCAACTTACCTCGGTAACAGCTCGTTGTGAACCCCGGTTGTGCCTTGCTGGTCCAGAATGAGCAGAAAGGAAATCGTTGATCAAAGCCGCTAGAAGATTGAAAGGCCGGCGAGTTGATCCGTGCACCACCCGGTTCCTTTCAAACCAAAGAAACCATGATGTAGTAATGATGGCAGTGACTTGTTCCTCGTTGCTTCTCTTCATGATATCAAAAATAATATTTGACAATGAGTCCCCATGTTGGTAAATTTTAACAAAACCCCACAAATCCATTTGCTTCCATACCAGTTTGGCCAAAGCACACTGGAAAAGGACATGAGAAACTGTCTCAAACCAGCCACAATCTGCACATTGGCCATCATTAGGGATGCCACGTGAAAGGAGTCTTCTCTTTGTCGGAATAGCTTCATAAAAGATCTTCCACCAGAATAGTTTTATTTTTGGGAGAATGTCAAGCTTCCAAAACTGATTCCATACTAAAATCTCAATATTCCGGCTACAATTCGAAGTGGTCAGTTCTTTTTGCAAAAGCCGACGGTATCCACTTTTAACTGTATATCTCCCATGACTCTCGTAATGCCAAATTAACTTGTCATGGCCCAAACGGCTGCCTTCTGGTAGGGATAAAATGAGGTCTCGGTCAGGAGGGAGAAAAGAAACATTAATTTTATGTCTGTGTCTTTGCTTGCAACATTGACAAAGTGTTTTGCAACTTAAATAGATTTAAAAAAAAGGTAGAAATTTAAATAGATTTAAAATTTAAATTTTATATAAGTGTCGAAATTTAATTGTACAATATAGAGGTAATAATTAAAATGACATATGAGTCCACGTCAAATCAAATATGTAGTTAAATATAGTGTTGTTATGTATCTAAAAGTTAAAATTTAAATTGGTTAATAAATTTGAGGCATTTTTAATTGGTAGGCAAACATTGTGTTAGATTATAATCTAAAAGACGATATTATTTTATTGCTTTCATTTTTTTTTAAGAAGTCAAAAAATAAAAGTCAAGCTGTAATTTTTTACTTTTTACAAAAAACAATCAATAAAATGATGTCACGTAACAGATTATAATCTAAAGAGTTGTCAAAAACTTTGTAAATTTCTCCAAAGCTGCGTATGTATGGTCTCGAGCTTCAATATCATCGGATAAATTAATCTACTCTAGCCGTCTCACAAAAATATTCCATAATTATTTTTTTATCCGTCCCAAATTACATTCTCCTTTTTTTAATTAACTTTTTAGTTTTTTAAAATATTATTATTTATGGTTCATAGTAATCAACAATAAAGAAGATTTATAGTGAAATAGTAAATAAATTTAAGGATATATTAGGAAATACATTCTTAAATTGAATTTCTAACAACATTGATTAAGTTTTCTTAATCTATGTGAAAAATAGGAGGGGAATATCTTCATGGGACGAAGAGAGTAATTATTAACAGTGTCATCAATTATTACAATTTATGATAATAATAATAACATGATGGTATAATGTATATACCCTTGTCACATATATTACACTAAGAACCCAAGAAATAAATGAACACAAAGTGAAAAATATAGGCTCAGGATTAAACTTTCTGCAAAGAAACCCTAAGACAAGCAACACTCTACACCCAAATGGAAGAAACAACAACAATCACACTACTATGGTAGTGATTTCCCTCTTCTCACCAAGAACCCTAGCTTTTGAATTTCAAATGAAAGGGGCAGAGAGGGACGTTTGGTGCTCCAAAGAGGGAAAGAGAAGTCTTGTGAGTATATGTATACAAAGCCAAGACACAAATGGGCCAATGTCTCTAGTTGGGCCAAGGAGTTAAACAAAAGAACCACATAAGGTCCAAACTCCAACTTGGGCCCGAGACAACAAAGAGGGTGTTGCTACCAATCCTAAATTTCTTCTCACAGCTGTCGATAACGCTTCAATCATCGGCAATGGCCTATAAATGTGAGTTTGATCATCATCGCCTATAAAGAGATTGTTTGGCAACATATACCCAACAAACCTCCACCTTGGTGTCAAAGAACCTCCCTTTAACACTCTCCTCCCTTCATACCTATAAAAGGTAAACACAAAGTATTAGTGACAAACACTAATAGAAAAATCTAATAATATTGGAAATCATTTACCTCCAATGTTTAGAAGATTCAAACAACTTCTAAACTTCACCAAAAGTAACACTTTAGTGCCCATATCCAAGGGGTTATATTGTATATGCACCTTCTCAAGTCTTGTGACACAATATCTCTAATGAAAT
>CAVNYN010276100.1:0-20512 GCA_963692815.1 Nyctanthes arbor-tristis | reverse complement strand
TGCTTCCAACACAAGTGTGGCGGAAATCCTACATCTTCTTTTTTATGATCGTATAGCCTTAGTTGCAGCATTAATTGATCTAGAAGTATACCAAGGGAAGGTCTTCATGGCTACAACTCATCAGAACTGCATGGCTGCTATCACTTTTAGCGAAGCTGACTTGCAAATGGGTTCTAGTCTACATAACAGGCCACTGTATGTTAGTGGTTATGTTCGGGATTACAAACTCCATCGTATAATGATTGACTGTGGTTTTGCCATAAACATCATGCCAATCCATACTATGAAAAAGATTGGATTAAATGATGTGATTTGGCTGTGAGTAATATTATGATACAAGGGTTTAACCAAAAAGGCTAAGGAGCTATTGGGATGATCAGTTTAAGAATGCGGATATGCGAGATAGTCTTATTAGTACTTTTTAATGTCATTGATGCTAAACATCATATGAGTTACTACTTGGTTGTTTTTGGTTAAACGAGACTAGGGTAGTGGTTTCCACATAGCACAAACACTTCAAGTACTGTCAAGATAGAGAAGTCAAAACCATTTACTAAAGAGGAAGCATACTTTCTCTGCCACCGAGGGGCCCTTCCTGCAATTTCTATCTTTTGTTCCTTTCTTTTCAATCCTTCAAGTTCCATTGTCTAATACTTTGGTCCCCGAGTTCGAAAATCTTTGCAAAGTATCTCAAACCCGGTTTTCTCTACTTTTTACTTGGTCCTATTCCAAATGAACAAACTAATCACAAGCAACTATTTTAAGGTATTAAAACACACCATAAAACATCAATGTGGAGAAATTAAACAAGATAATATAACACCTATCACTTACCCTTTCAATGTTGGTTTGAAGTTCTTCATTGACCCGGTCAAGCTTGGAAAGTAGTTTAGTCTTTGTGCTAGTCAAGGAAGCAGAAATCATCTTCGCCACCTTCAAATTATGTCTTAATTCCTCCATCTACTTCATTTTTCTGCTTGTGAAAGGCTATCTGTTATCTGCTGTCTTTTGGAGAAGTAACTATCCACCTTTGGTAAAAAATCTTCCATATGATGAAGGAAAGGTTGTGGATCAGTTCGAAAGTGATCGGCAAGTACACGGTTGATGTTCTAAATATTCCTTTTCCAACATATGTGGAATTTTTCAATCCTTACCTTAAAGCTTCTGTAAGCTCAAGTTTAAGGTATTTAACCATAGCATCTTGAAGTGCTTGCTCCACGTAAGCAGAATTCTCAGTGACATCTATTAGAAATCTAGAAACTGAAGAACAGGTCCTTGTTAGGAGAAGAAATTATAGCTAAATTTTGCTAAAGAGGATCATTGAGAGAACTGGCTCAGCTCTTGTAGGGTTGGCACTTTGAACACCAGAAATCACTTCAACTTCACCATCAGAGATTTCTTCAATGTTGATATTTTCAGGTGCAAGTTCTAAAATACCACCACCAATGCTACTTGGATATCGGCAAGGGGGATTCTTTGTGAAGTTATCTTCATCAATCCCTTCAAGTGCAGTGATCCTCTCTTCGCCAACTTGTTCCAATGGAAGGCTTGAAGTAGGCAAATGTAGATCTTGGGAAATGTCTAGAAAATCTTAACAAAAAAAAAAAAAAGAAAATGGTGAATGAAGAAAAAGAACAACATAGTTTGTTGTGATTATCTTTTCACTGTAACCAAAAAAGGGGTTTACCATTATTCCAAGGTGGTGTTCATGTATCCTGATGTTTGTCATAGCTTTCGTCAAGGATACTTAAGTCAAATGGATGGGTCGAGGTACTAGTAATTTCTACTATATGTCCGACGTTCTGAGCATTTCTTGGTCGTTCAGTTCACTTCCGACGGCATACTTGGCAGATGGTGGCCTGCAATAAGTTTCATATGTTAAGTATATTGCATATGAAAAAAAAAAGGAGGAAGAAAGGAATGGGAACATACCTGATCATCCTAAGAGCTAGTTTCAAAAGTTGCATAAGCCACGGGATCTGAAGAGGCAAAAACCACTTTGGATCAAAGGGTTAACTTGAACTTCTTTTTACTGCCATTATCCGGAACATCTGACTTCCTTTTCTCAAGAATACCTTTAGGAACTAGTTGAGAGGGATCAACTTTTGCATCTTCATCATCATCTAAAGACTCCTGTGTAGGCAGAAGTTGAACAAGCACAAAGTTATTCCTCTCACTAGAAGCTAACACTTTAGTGGGAATACTCTTCAGTTTGGGAAGTACATTCTGGTCCCACCAGTTTCTATATTCCAGTTCAACCTCAAACTAAATGTTAGTGATAGATGGTGGAATGTGAAACAAACATCTACTTTTAATCTGAGTTAATGATAGTCAAGTGTGGTAGAGAACGTATCCACTGGAAAAATCATCCCATTCAGTTTCCTTGATGTACCTGGAAAATTTTGTCTAAAGTCTACTATATGGTAAATCTATAAGTATTGTAAGACTCAAGGATGTAAAATGAAGAGGCACGACAGTAGGAAAGAAAACCAGGTCTAATGCTAATCATAAAGTCTGTAGCTTCAACATATCTAGTACCATCATCTATCTTGACACTAGTATTATGAGGAATAGGATGTGGAATCCAACAGAAATCCTCATTGCCTATATCTCCTTTGATAAGTTCTCCAAAATTCGGTAGTTTTGGTTCCCAAGTTGCAGATCATTCAGTGTCCCAAGTTGTAGATCATATCGACAAGGGATAGGACGATTATAAGACTTTTCCACAATACTATAAACTCCTCAGGTGAAATAGGATGCAGCCCAAGCATATAAAAAGTGCCCTACAAAAAAGTGCTTGGTTGCTTTACTCTTGTGGCCAAGAGGAAAATTTGACATCTTTGTAAGTCCCCTATAAATGTTGGCCAATATGGGAGGAACTAAGCTGAATGTAATTCCAGAAGCCATTATAGAATCTGCTTTAAAAATTGCTAGATGGAGTTATTCATCTTTGGAAGGAAAGAAGAATCAGAAAGGCCAAAGAGAAAGGTAAGCAACTACCTCCAGTTTTTCCTTTTCATATGGAGACAAAGGAAATTTCAGCTCAGACCAGTGATTCTCATTCTTGTGTTCAAATCTTCCTAGTTTGTCAACAGCTGAGGGTTTCTTAATCTCTATTGTTGCCGCTTTCCGCTGTCCTTTAGATGGCATTAGAGCCATTGCTTTCTTAAAAGCTTCGCTCTTCCGAGGATTGGAAACATATTTCGGCTCTTGGAACCGAAATTCAATCCAGTCAGCATGACGAATACGGTCAATATTTTTCTTGTGGGCTAACCATGCATAAGCCTTGAAAAGATATAGGCATGACTTTGGAAGTAAGGTTGTGAGTTCTGTAAATGTTGGAACTACCTCTTCATAATACTCTTCCTGAATTTCAAGTCACGTTATCTCTTGGTTGTCCCAAAGTGAGATGCCAATATCACCTTGTACAGTAATGAAGGTGTTGGTGTCAGGACATCACGATTCACAAAGTGCTCTAAAAGAGATCGGAAGAGAGCTTTGGGGCGAGAATTTTCTTTTGCAGCTTGACGGATGACATGAGCTGGTCCAGTCAGTTTCTTCTTATAAAGAAGATCATATGTCCAGATGAACCATTCCCAAAAATTCAGAAGATAAGAAATTTTGCCGCATGACTCAATTGTACTTTCCCATTTCACAAGCCTTTGAGACATTCTCTCAGCCAGGACTACGTGTGGAATGCATGCTGCAATGTGAGTATGATGAAAAGGAGAATTCAAAGAAGGATGATGTCCGGGGCCAGTCGTGTGCTTTTGAGCTGCATTAAAAACTTTTGTGTACACGTTCGCCGAAGGGATTGTCGCAACAGTAGGGCATGTCATTGACTCTTGAACAACAATCTTCAACGGGCCAGTGACATTGGTTTGACTGTGATATCTCATCAAAGATGAATCGGTGAAACATCCTTTCCTTTAGAAATTGTATTAGCCATCTCGGAAAAAAATTAATTAATTAATTAGTTAGTTAATTAACTAATAAAATGAACGTAATATTGAAATCATCAAATCAAATAACCAAAAAAAAGAGAGAAAAAAAGAAAAAAAAAGATTCTATAAAACAAAAAGGCCAACAAAATTTTAAAAAAATAGAAAAAAAAGAACAAATTAAGTCGCCCATGTGGAACTAGTTTTTTTTTTTTTTTTAAATAATTAAGTTCAAAACTGGAACTAATGACTGTGGCTAAAACTTGACAAATTTCTAAGTTTTACATGATGACAAAGAAATTGAGTCCAAACCAAAGCGCCTGTTCGAAATGGTGTGGACTTGACAAAGAAGAAATTGATGGCAAGTTCTACACATGGTTGAAGTCTTGGGGTTACAAATTTTAAGCTCGTCGATTTCAATAATTTATTTTTTTGACAACCAAGTGGATTTCCATGAATACAAGATTGGATGTATTTCGGATTCCAAATTTTTAAAGGCCTTCAAGTTCTTCACTGTGGCTTTCAATGAATACAAAGCATATTCCGGATCTCAACTTTTCAGAAGCCTTCAAATTCTTCATTCTCGAAAATCAAGTGGGCTTCTGTGAATACTAAAAATATTTGTATTCGGAATTCCATATTTTCCAAATCTTCAAAAGTTGCCATCTTCAATAAACTAACGGACATTCGTGAATACCAAATTAAGCGTATTTAGAATTTCAAGTTTGATGTCTTCAAAAAAATTTCATTTCTGAAACTATGGGTGTTCCATAAATACTAAGGTAAAAGTATTTTGAGCCCCGATCTTTCAATTCTTCAAAAAGGGTATCTTTCTAGAAACGTGAATCTTCCAAGATATTTAAAACATATCTTAGACTTCAAATTTCTAAGTCTTATAAACGTGCCAATTAAATTTAAAAAAAAAAAGACGAAAGCAAAAATTTGTTCATTCGAAATAGGAGGCATCCGCACGTGAAGTCTACTACATGCAAAAGTTGGACGCTTAAATTATTAGAAAAAAAGAAAAGGATAAGCATTCCTAATCCTACGATATTTATATAAACAAAAGTCAAACAAATAAATAATAATAAAGAAGAAGAAAAAGAGAAAAGATTTTACTACTACCAAAAAATCGATTGAATGACCCAAAACTGGTTCCAAGAGGAAGCAAAAGAATGAATTAAATTTCTCTGTTCTTCTTCTTGGCCAAATAAAAGAAAAAACAAAAACAAAAGTAGTTTAAAATCTGTAATTGACTTGGAATTTGCTCAAAGTGGTTATCATAAAGTTCCCTTATATTTATATAAATAAGAAGTGTGGGTTGTTTAACTGTAATAGAACTCTTGTAAAATGTATCCAATTTCAAGTTACATTCTTGATCGTTAAACAATCTACATACAAATAAAACTCTAAAATAGTTTTAAAAAAAAAAAAAAAACAAAAAACTTTACGGTGAAAATGAATGAATTCAAATCGACAACTAAAGTCAAAGTTTCAACTCAATTCAAATTATAAGACAAAAATCAAGAACTAAAAGTTTCAACTTAATCAAATTATAAGACAAAGTTTCAACGGGGGGCTTCTTTTGAAAAAAAAATAATAATAAAATGATAATAAACAGAGAAAAAAATGTAAAGTAAAGAAAATCCAAATTAAATGTTAAAAATCAAGATTTATACACTTTTTTATGATAAATTGATAAATCTTGGGGCCATTAATAGACATTAAATTAAAAAATTAATTAAATTACTCAAGACAAAAATCAACAACTAAAAGTTTCAACTTAATCAAATTATATGACAAAGTTTCAACGGGGGGCTTCTTTTGAAAAAAATAATAATAAAATGATAATAAACAGAGAAAAAAATGTAAAGTAAAGAAAATCCAAATTAAATGTTAAAAATCAAGATTTATACACTTTTTTATGATAAATTGATAAATCTTGGGGCCATTAATAGACATTAAATTACTCAAATCAATTGGGCTGGTTAATTTTATTAATCCAATTAAGTCTTAAATGAAATAGTCAAGTCTTGCAAGCGCCCACTTAATGATTAAAGGCACATTCTGTTTAAGAGTCTACTCTGAAGCCCATTAGACTTTTCTAAAATAAACTAAATGAAAATTAATTATAGATGGTAGTCTATAAATACCCTCATTCATTCATTTCGCAAAGGGGACAACAAGAAGAAAAAACAAGAAAAATTCTCTAAAATTTTCTAAGTCCTACAAAACTGCAAAACAAAATGTGGAAAGAAGAAAATCTGGAAGCAGAAGTCAAGAAGAAAAATCAGAAGCCAAAGTCTTCAAAGTTCTTCATCTACTTCAAGTCCAAATCAAGTCTTCAAGTCCAAAACAAGATATCAAAGTCTTCTTCACATCAAATCCAAGCTTCAAGTCTTCAAAGCTGGAATCGTCAATTAGAGGATTTGCAACCTAGCAGTGACAGGAGCTTCAATCCACTTCATTTTCTTAAAATCTTGATTTATAACAATTTATGTATTATTTATTTTAACACGTGAAATTTGTTGTTACAAATATAGTTTTGTATTTGTAAATTTCTTGAAAGTTTGAAGATTTTAGTTGTAATTCCTTTGGCTTATGCATTAAAAAGTTCAGGGATAATAACTCATTTTGCATGCTTTGAATTTAACAAAGGGTTCTTTACATAAAAAGTATGATTACAAAACATGTCACCATATATACATCTCCAAAACAAACAAATTCTAAATATACCCCAACACCTTGCAAAAATGCCCTCCTCTATAAAAAGATAAAAAAAAATAAATTAAGAAAATAGAAAATAAATAAATACACAAAGAAATCGGATTTCACTGTAACTGTCAACCTCAAATCAAGCTGCCATTAAATCCGTGTAAGTTACAAAAAAACTGATTTGCTGAGAATAAAAAATCCCTCCAAGATCTCGCCTCAAGAATTCAAATAAATTCCTTTGACCAACCTATGATAAGAAACCAGAGAATTCTTTGGTTAACATAATTCTTTTGTGGTCTGTTACCCAAAAGAACACATGTTATATTTAGAAAAAAAAAAAAAAAGCAGAGGATTCCATAAAAAAATTGCTCAAATCGTAATTGCACGAACTAAAGTAGTTCTTCTACATGATAGCCATTGGATGTCAGAAAATCAATTTGTGGAGTAAAGCATTACTGGTTGTTTGTTGCCTGAAAATTGTGCAGTAGAACAACAGGAGGAGCTTTCATATTCAAAGAAATTGGCAAAAATCCAAAAGAATTCGGGTTGACGATGAAGTACTACAGACTTGATAATATAGTCTTTTATGATAATCTTGAATGAATCATCCTTACAATTTTATTTGAAGCGTAAAAAGCTGTCAAAAGGTTATGGATTGGAGTTTGTTTGTTCTAATGGCTCAGTTGTCATTTGTACTGCACATTTTGCATTGCTGAATGGTAACACAATATGTGAATGGTATTGCTTCTCATTTGAGTATAAATGTTTTCATGGCCACTTTTGTGAATAACGTATTAGACGACAAGGTTTTTCAACGCTGTCATGAATTTTTGTTAAACGATAAGTAACTTTTGCAGTGCTGTATCTTATCTGTTGGCAATTCGTAATCGGCCTATATATTACTCAATTGGATACCAGCATAAAAGCATTGCATTACTAAGATAGATAACAAAATAATATTCAATATGTAACGAGTATGATACTTAAAAAATACATTAGTAAGACTGTTACCAACTTACCATTCTATTATTTTCAACTTGGTGTTGTTGAAAAAAATAAAACCCTAGTAACACAGGGAAGGTCAAAGAAAATGTAGTAACAACCTGTTAATAAAGTCAATGCTATCATCATTTGTTTAACAACGAGTTGCTAAGAGAACATACATTTCAGTACTCGACAAATTTTTTTCCCAAATATTTTGTTAACACGTGTTCTCAAATTTTGTTACTAATTAAGTAATTATTAACATCAATAAGCATGTTACTAGACTTTGCTGTAAAATTTGATATTAAATAACTTGCCAGTACCCACTACCCAGTGCATTACTCAAATAATGAAATATGAAAAGAAACACATTATTACCAGATTTTGTTGCTAAATTTGTCTAAAAACCTGTTCCAAAGTGAATACACATATTATTTGTTAAAAATTCCTAAACAAGTTACCAGTGTATCATTATCAGTTTTTTGTTACCAGACTTTGTTACCATCTTTAAGGTTGCTACCGGTCCTTGTTTAAAAATGAAATGTATAAGTAAGCTGTTACTCAGTCAATACCCCGTGTATTACTCAAAGAAAATATGCATGCTGTTATTGGGGGGAAATGCATTAGTAATACTAGTTACCATGCTGTTATTTTAGCATGGCAAGGTAACAAAAAAAAGCTGCTAACAACTGCCAAAATGCGAATGACATGGCAAGGTAACAAAACAACTGCCAACAACTGCCAACATGAGAAAAGTTTGGTATAACACAGGGAAAGCCAATAAAAACTAGTAATAACCTGTTAGCCGTCTAACCCCCATATGTCACCCAAGAATCTGCAGGCTGTTGCCGGTATAAATTGTTGATCATTACCAGTTGGACTCTTTAAAAGCTGTCAATTGCATAAGAGAATATTGTTCTCAAACTGTAATTTTAGAATGAGATGGTAAAAAAAAAAAATTGTTAATCATTGCCGTTGGATTCTTTAAAAGTTGTCATTAAAAGATGAATTTTTTTAGCTGTACCAACTTTTTTGTGCTAATAATTTTTATTCGTGCAGTTTTCTAACGCTGATATTATGTGCTAATTAACAAGGAATGGAATATGTAAAAAACAAAATTCTAAATTGTCATCAAGTACATGGTGTAATTTGAAAGATAGGAACTACTAAGGAGCTAAATTTGTGGATCAACAATTAAGTATCTTTTAAAAAAAAAAAAAAATACACTGTTACAATTAAAGATATGGAAATCACATCTAAAATGCAAAAAAATTCATAACAATAACTAAAAATCGGTTACAATAACTACAAATGAATAATGGATAATGAACAAATAAAATAAAAATATATAATAATGTCAATTAAAAACTGAATATATAATAATTAAAAAAAAAATGGCATATTTATAAGCATAGGAGGCAAAAGTGCAAATAGTTTCAAGAAAGGTGGTAAAAAAAGGTTGACCGGACAAAGAAGGGTAAAATATGTAATTTCCTCTTTAACAAAAGACCTCATTCAAGCTGGATCCAGAGTTGATTTACTAAATAGAATTCTATTGTTGCATCATTAACTGAGATGGCTTTACTTTCAAAGTAAAGCTTTACTTTCAAAGGGCGTCCTACAATCAAAACTCGGCCGACGGCCCATCCTACATTTTTTTAAAACCCTAGGTTTTCTCTATAAATAGAGGCCTTAGGTTCAATGAAAATCACAAGTCACAGGTGCACAAAAAACCCTGAAGACCCAGAGACGCCGAAACTCTCCCAAAATCCAATCAAAGCTGCCGGAGTACAAAACTGTAGTTAAATCAAGTCAAGCCGAAGCCAGAAGATCAAAATATTCCACAAATCAAACACAAGTCAAATCCAAGTCCAGAAATCCAAGTTCTTCGAAGATTCAACAAGTTCGAGTCTTCAACAAATCAAGTCCAAATTCCAAAGATCAAGATTCAAGCTAGGTGGCCCCTGCTTCAATAGTTTGATCGTTAATCAGAGAATTCACA
Source organism: Nyctanthes arbor-tristis (assembly GCA_963692815.1). Taxonomy (NCBI): domain Eukaryota; kingdom Viridiplantae; phylum Streptophyta; class Magnoliopsida; order Lamiales; family Oleaceae; genus Nyctanthes; species Nyctanthes arbor-tristis. The sequence goes on along the minus strand of CAVNYN010276100.1, from coordinate 10,870 downwards.
AGAGGGTTTTTCATTTATTTGTAAATCTCTCAAAATTGAGTTTGTAACGATTTGATGTATTGATTAATACAAATAATTGTTCTTCAAATTTCTTGGCACGCCTAGTGGGAACTTCATGCCTCTTATCTTTCGATCAACCAAACTCTCAAGTTTTAAAAAAAACCAAGCATTTCAAACGACAAGGGAAAAGGAACTGCGGTTCCTTTTGAGGAGACATTGGCCAAAATCAACAAGAGCCCAAACGGAAACTGGAAAAACTCAACTGGTTGCACCGTTGAGAAAGTTTTCAAGCAGAAGCAACAACAAAACCCTCAAATTCAAGAAGACAGGTTCCAGTTCTATGAAAAGATCTGTGAATATGGCAAAAAGTCTTAAGGGTGACTCTATTTCAAGTGATAGATCTTTTTTGGGCCTACTAAAACTCTTTCTCCACGAAGATGGGCTGTTTACTCTTCATGTGACGAACCCGTCGCGCCAGTCATGATGGCAGAAGCAGATGACCAACTTCAAAGAATGGCCATGGCTATCAAGAAACTTATCGTGGCTTTGGAGGAAAAAGATGTCCAAATCGAGGAACTCATGCAGAAGCTTGAACTGCAAAGCTCAACAACAGAAGCCAAAAAAGGAAACTGCTCGTCTTCTCAAGTAATAGAGCTTGGAGTTCAAGAAAAAAAAAAAGATTTGCATGACTACGCTGTGGTGCAAAACGTGATACGTGACACCGCACAAATCTCGGTTGGATCTTTATCTGTTCAGCAATTGCAACACATGATTGCTGATACAATCCGTGCACAATATGGAGGTTCACCACATTCTTCGATGGTGTATGTCAAGCCTTACAGTTGTTGTATTGATGAAATAAGGATGCCTCTTGGCTATCAACCTCCAAAATTCAAGTGCTTTGACGGAAAGGGCTGTCCCAAACAACACATAGCTCATTTCGTCGAAACTTGTAACAACACTGGTACCTATAATGACACCATGGTGAAGCAATTTGTACGTTCAGTCAAAGGTGCTGCTTTTGAATGGTATATTGACTTACTAGCTAGATCAATTGACAGTTGGGACCAACTTGAACATGAGTTTCTCACACGCTTCTATGGCACCAGGTGAACTGTCAGTCTTGCTGAACTCGCTAGGACAAAACAAAATAGGGACAAACCAGTCGTGGAATACATCGAACCCTGGAGAAATCTTGTCCTTAACTGTAAAGAACGTATCAGTAAGTCTTCTTCAATTGATATGTGCGTTCAGGGCATGCATTGGTGATTACTATACAATCTCCAAGCCAATATGCCTCACTTATTTGAAGAGTTGGCCACTAGAGCTCATGACCTAGAGCTCCAAATCACAAGGCATGGAAGTTACTTGCCAAGTGACCCGCGTGACAACAAAGAGGAAAGGAAGGAGCCAAAGAAAGATAGTGGTAAACCAAGCAAGTCAAAAGAAGCCATGGCGGTTTCCATTGTTCTTACAAAAATCAGCTTCCAAAAAGTAAGTTCAAAATCAAGTATAAAAGCAAAGCCTGAATACAAACCAAACCCAGGGAATGGTAAAAAAAAGGCTTCTATACTTTAAAAGAGCTCAAAGAAAAAGAGTATCCATTTGCAGATTCAGATGTTTCTGAAAATCTTGGATCAACTTCTCGAACAAAAGATAATCGAGCTTCCAGCGTAAAAAAGGCCAGAAGAAGTTGGGCAAGTTGATAACCCAAGATACTGTAAATTCCATCGGATCATCAGTCATCCGGTGTCGAAAAATGCTTTGTGCTAAAAGACCTCATTGTCAAGTTAGCCAAAGAAAACAAGATCAAGCTCGAAACCAATGACAATTTGACTACTGAATGTGCAATGATTTCATTCGGCTTGTTCAATCCGGTGCCAATTTTGGAAGGCAAGAATATCTTCCCTCTTAGATATGAAGCTGCACAGCCTGTGTCTGAGCCGGTCTAGTTCGGACCTCACCTTCCAGAAGGAGCCAAACAAGTAAAATTTGAGGTTGATGGGAAAGTCACTATCACATACATCTATCCAGGAATGGATGAACCTCGCGCTCCAAACCGGCTAAGTTTCTATGATGTCATGACAGATGACCTTGACATATGGATCTCTGACACAGAAGATGATTTGGTGGTGGATGGTACACCTTTAAAAGCAAAAAGCACAAGCACCGAAGCTCAACTAAATCAAAGAAAAATTCATCTTCATATCCTCCCAAAAAGCAAACACTATGGGCATGTCAAACTGATGTTTAACCTGCTGAAAAGGCAACATCACGAAAGAATCAAGATAGGTGGACTTTGGTGAAAAGACGAAGTCAAAAGTCTTCAAAGCCTTTACATTCATCCAAAAATAAAAAGTGGTCAGAACAGAGAAGACGGCCAAGAAAAGCTCAAATGAAGAAATTTCATGCTAAAAAAGTCCCAAAGTCTACAGAAGTGAAAGAAGTTTTAGGTTATTCTCCAAGACCCGTGACGCTTGGAGAATATTTTCCTCAAGGATTCTTTGATAAAAACTCCTTCACTTCATGTGTCACTAATGTGGATGAAGAAAAAGAGTCAAAAAGTGATGCAGATGGAAGTTCCAAAATGAAGAAGGTTGTCTCACAGCTGGACACGCTTCTTTCTGATATAACATTGTCAGAAGTTTTGAAACTACCATACGATAATCGTTTAGCTTTAGCTTCTATATTGATTGATCTTGAAAATTATCAAGATCACATCGTAGAACTTGCCAAATCTGAAACTCATCATGACTGCATGGCAACCATCAAATTCACTGATGAAGACTTACAAATTGGTTCTCGTTTGCATAACAGACCGTTGAATGTAAGTCGTCATATTCGAGACTATTTATTCAATCAAATATTGATCGATTGCGGCTCTACTATAAACATTATGCCAATAAAAACAATGGAGAAGATTGGCATAAAGGTAGATAACCTGTCTAAGAGCAGCATCATGATCCAAGGATTCAATCAAAATGGTCAACAAGCGATGGGCATGATCCGCCTAAAATTGCAAATAGGAGAGCTAACCTCCTCCGTGCTCTTCCATGTCATTGATGCCAAAACATCCTATGAGCTACTCTTAGGACGAGTTTGGTTGCATGAAACTAGAGTGGTGCCTTCAACTTGGCATCAATGCCTCAAGTACTGCCAGGACGGGAAGGTAAAATGTGTAGTGGCTGAGTCAAAGCCATTTGAAAAAAAAGAATCCTATTTTGCAAATGCCAAATTCTACTTGGAGAATAAAGAATCTCACTCATCAAGTTTATCTGCAGGTGGATTCAAAAACAAAGATAGTAAAGGCAAAGATCCTAAAGTTGCTCCGATATTGCCCCATCAAATTATCACAGGTAAATCAAAAGTTAACTAAGAAGGGTCATCCAAACATGAACAGTATCTATTGCCAAAAGATGGCAAGTCGTTAACTTTTCCACTACCTAAGATTCCAAAGGTAGTCTTGCCTCACTTACTCTTCCAAGCCTCAGGAGACAACAAAGCTTCATCATCTTCACCAAAACATCAAACAGAACGAAAATCGTTCAGTGTTAAAGAGAAACTGTTAAAGCAAATCTTCAAAGGGTGTTATAATCCTCAGGCTAAGAAATTACTTGAAAATGCAGGATATGGAAAAGGAGAACCTCAAAAATTAGGTGATCTTGATGCTGTTCTTATGAGTGGACGTGTTCCTTCAAGACCAAATATATCTCAACCAAAGTATGGGTTGGGATACGAGCCCAGCCGACCAAAAGGAATCAAGGTCAAAGAGGTCTCTTCAAATCCAATCATAATCCAGATCGTTGAAGTTCCTAATGTGGTAGTAGAAGGACCACGACGATCAGTGTTTGATTGAATGGAGGGCGAAAACGCCAGAATATTAGTATTCAGCCGATTAAATGGAGAGACTTCAACAACAATTGACCTAAAAGAAAATCGTCTGTCATCCAAAGAATAGGCGGTAACAATTCCACCACCACTGATCATGAGCAAAGGCAAGGTCCTCAAAGACAATCTGCATTTTCTCAACTGGAAGTAAAAACTGCTAACCGAAGTCCAAAACCACAGTAGTCAAAAAACATAAGCAAAGGTAAAAAATTCAAAGTGCATCAAAATAAAGAGGCAAATGAAGAGAAAGTTTCAGTCAACTACATTGCTTTTGAAGAAACATCCGATTCAGGATCTGAATATGAAAAAGCAGAAGAACCGGAACCAACTCCACTAACATTTGACGAAGGTAGGCAAGCAACTCTAGATGACTTGAAGCAGTTGAATTTAGAAACGGATGAAGATCCAAGGCCCTTGTTTGTTAGTGCTCTTCTCAATCAGGAGGAAGAAGCTGAATACTTCAAACTATTGCAAGAATACAAAGATGTTTTTGCATGGTCGTATAATGAAATGTCGAGACTAGATCCCAAAGTTGCAGTACATCACCTTGTTGTAAAGCATGGAGCTCGTCCAATCAAACAGCCTCAGAGGAGGTTTCGTCCAGAATTGGCTCCTCAAATTGAAGTTGAAATAAACAAGCTTATCGAAGTAGGATTTATACATGAAGTCAAGTATCCTACTTGGATAGCCAACACCGTCCCTGTTCGAAAGAAAAATGGACAACTTAGAACGTGTCAATTTTCGAGATTTAAACCAAGCTTGCCCAAAAGATGATTTTCCATTACCAATAACGAAACTGATGGTCGATGCAATTACTGGGCATGAGACTTTTTCTTTCATGGACTGGTCATCTGGGTACAACAAAAGCATAATGAATCCCAAAGATGAAGAGCGTACAACATTTCTTACCCCAAAAGGCATATACTGTTACAAAGTAATGCCGTTTGGACTAAAAAATGCGGGGGCAACCTACCAAAGGGCAATACATAAAATTTTTGATGATATGATACACAAAAAGGTAGAGTGTTATGTCAACGACCTGGTGGTGAAGTTAATGAAACGAAGCAATCATCTCCAAGACTTGCGGGATGTCTTCAAAAGACTTCGTCGATATCAGTTGAAAATGAACCGACTAAAATGCGCATTTGGCGTCACCTTTGGAAAATTCCTTGGGTTCATTGTCCGGCATTGAGGCATTGAGATAGATCAATCAAAAATTGATGCTATAGTCAATATGCCAGAGCCAACCAACCTGCTTGAATTGAAAAGTCTCCAGGGAAAGCTTGCCTACATCTGGAGGTTCATTTCAAACCTCGCTGGACGACGTCATCCATTCAATAGATTAGTAAAGAAAGATATGCTGTTTGAATAGGATGATGCTTGCAGAATGCATTTCAAAGCATCAAACGATATCTTTCTCGTTCACCAGCCCTTATAGCCCCAACTCCAGGAAAACCATTGATACTTTATGTTGCGGCACAAGAACACTCATTAGGAGCACTACTTGCCCAAATTAATGATGAAGGAAAAGAAAGCGCCCTTTATTACTTGAGCAGAACATTGGTAGGTGCCAAGTTAAAATACTCACCTATTGAGAAAATATGTCTAGCGTTAATCTTTACAACTAAAAAGCTAAGACACTACTTATTAGCACATATGATTCATTGTTTTTGAAGGGTTGATCCTTTGAAATACATTATGTCAAGGCCGATTTTAGCAGGAAGAATAGGGAAATGGGCACTCATGTTGTCCAAATTTGAAATCAAGTCGATCCCACAAAAGGCTATCAAAGGACAAGCCTTGGCCGAGTTTCTTGCTGATCATCCAATTCCAGTAGAATGGGAACTTCCTGAAGACCTTTCTAATGAAGAAGTCATTTATACTGAAATAGTGCCATCATGGAAGCTATTCTTTGATGGAGCTGCTAAAAAATATGGTACTGGGGCAAAAGCTGTATTCATCACTTCACATGGTCAGGTCATGCCTTATGCGTTCACTTTGATAGAAAGATGTTCCAACAACATGGCCAAGGATCAGACTCTCATTATCAGTCTACAAACAACATTGGACATGGGTATCAACCAGCATGAAGCTTTTGGGGATTCCATGTTGATCATCAACCAGCTTTTATCAGAATATGAAGTCTGAAATTCATACCTGAAACCATAAAATGAATACGCATCAACCCTTTTGAAACGATTTGATTCAATAAAAATCAAGTTTGTTCCAAGAAATGAAAACAAGAAGGCTGATGCTTTGGCTAATCTGGCAACTGTTTTAGCTAAATTGGAGGAAGATTTTACCCATCGAATATCAATTGCACAAAGATGGGTAATTCCACCATTAAAGCTTGAACAAATGGAGGAAAACAACAATGTTGAGACTGTTAATGCAGACAAAGAAGACTGGAGACAGCCGATCATTGATTATCTTCAACATCAAAGGCTACCAGATAATCCTAGCCGCAAAACTAAGATAAGAAGACGTGCACCTTGTTTCATCTTTTACAAAGATACACTCTATCGACGATCATTTGATGGAGTTTTCCTTCGATGCCTAAGCAATGAAGAATCGATGCATGCCTTAAAAGAAGCTCATTCTGGGATATGCGGTGCACTTCAATCTGGTCCAAAGCTCCATTTTTGAATAAAAAGAATGGGGTATTATTGGCCGACTATGGTCCAAGATTCCATGGAATATGCAAGGAAATGTAAAGCCTGATAAGTCCAGTCGAACTTCATTCATCAGCCTCCTGAGCTGTTACATCCGACAGTAGCTTCTTGGCCATTTGATGCATGGGGCCTTGATGTGGTTGGGCCTATAAATCCCAAATCCTTAGCCAGACACTCTTACATTCTGGCTACAACTGACTACTTCTCCAAGTGGGCTGAAGTCGTGCCATTGAAAGAAGTAAAGAAAGAAAATATAGCAGACTTCATCCGCACTCAAATCCTTTACCGGTATGGTATTCCTCGACATATCATCACCGATAATGGGAAGCCTTTCTGCAATAGCCATATAAACAACTTATGTGCTAAGTTCAAGTTTAGACAATCCAACTCATCCATGTACAATGCAGCAGCTAATGGATTAGCAGGAGCTTTCAACAAAACCTTGTGCAACCTACTGAAAAAGGTTGTATCAAAATCCAAGAGGGACTAGCATGAAAGAATTGGAGAAGCATTGTGGGCTTACCGTACAACTTATCGAACTCCAACACAAGCCACACCATATGCTCTTGTATATAAAGTTGAAGATGTACTCCCTTTGAACTGTAAAATCCCGTCATTGAGACTCGCTATCCAAGAAGGGCTAACAACAGATGAAAATGCCAGTTTTCATTTGCAAGAGTTGGAAGTGCTGGCTGAAAAGAGGCGAAGCTCAAATGCAACTAGAATGCTACCAAGCTAGAATGGCCAAGTCATTCAATAAGAAAGTGCGACCCAGGTCATTTCAAGTTGGAGATTTGGTGCTTTGTGTAAGAAGACCAATCATCATCACCAATGGAGCGACTCAAACATTCACCAATGGAGCATACAAGATTGTGGACAATGATGGATTGCAGATTGGCCCTATCAATGGAAAATTCTTAAGTGCTTTTACTCGTAGAATCCTTTCTCTGTTCTTTAAAAAACATCTTGTACTGCTCCTGGCCAGTAAGAGGATAAACTATGAACTGCCCAAAAAAATTCAAGCCAAAAAAAATTCAAGCTCAAAAAAAAAATCAAACACATACGAGAAAAAAATTTTGTATTAAATTACGTCTGACTTGATCCCTTTCAAGGGTACGTAGGCAGCTTGAATAAAAAAAATTAATCCAAGTTCAGTCACGAAATAAAAAAAAAACCTTTGTTTTTCATTAATTTTGCTTGCAATTTAAAAAACAAAAAAGAGCGAAACATACAGGATTCATTATATGACATAAAATTCATATTATTGAATGTTGAAATGAAAATATTACATCGAAAAAAATAGAAGGAAATATAAAAAGTCAAGCACTATCAATCAGGTGCATAAAGCTATCTTCAAGTGCACTCCTTTCCTGATTGACAATATGTATTGCAGAAACATCTATGATTCGAATCTAGTCCAATGAAAGTTTTGCAGTTCCAAGTTCAGTTATCTTCTCAGTACGGGTTTGTAGTTCATCACGGAGCCTATCAAGCTTAGAAGTCAGCTGGCTAATCTTCTCTTTCAAAAAAGAGCATGTCATGTGCTCTACTTTCAATTGCATGTCTAAGGTCTTCAATTGTTTGACCTTTTCTTCTGCAGAAGGATGTTTCATGGTCTCACCCGTATGGAGAAGATAAGTGTCAACTCTTGTCAAGAATTCATCCATCTGGTTGATCAAAGGTGTTGGGTCTCTATGGAAGGAATTAGTAATCAAAGTCCGAATAATCAGATTGTTATCATCCCACCAAGTCCTGAGGTTGATAAAACCATGTTTGAGTGCTTTCTTGAACATTGTCTAAAGACAGCTTTGTAACGCCCCCTTTAAAACATCTTGAAGAAAGGGAGATCCTTGACTCATACTTGGAAGAGGTCTAGAAATAACTGAGTAAATTGGGGACAATTTTTGTGCATCCATAGTCAAAGGAGGAGAGACAACACTCTTCAAAGGCATGTTGTCTGAGGCTTCGTGAACAGTTTCAGGGGTGTTAACCTTTGAAGGTGCAGAGGTTACTTCAACTTCCTCATCAAGAATTTCTTTTATTAAGTTTTGATTGGATGCTATAACTCCTCCACCAATGCTACTGGGATATTTGCTAGGAAGGTCCATGTAGCTAATAAATTCTTCAATACCTTCAAGAGCATCAATCACCTTATCAATATGATTGGATAAAGGTGAAAATCCTTCAGAAATTGGAGGAAAATCTACCCAAAAAAATGATAACAATGAAGGTTTAAAAAAAAGAGGGCTTCATTTTAGGTCATGAAAAAAAAGAAGGCATACTTTGATTTCGTAATCGAGGAGACATAGTCAAATACTCATCGTCAATATTGGCACTAACTCTCGAAACTGCTGGATCAGTACTATTGTGCACGAGATGCCTTTGACTTTCCCTTGAAGTGGGATCCTAAAGATAAAAGGTAGAAGATCAAGAAATTTACAAAATAAAAAAAGGGAGAAATGATAAAAAAAAAAAATTTACCTGATCTCGGGCAATTTCGTTGTCCTCAAGAATTGCTATGGATACATCTTTGACATGCTCAAGGGGTAATGCTATTATTGAGGTAGGATGAAAAACTTTAAGTTTCTTTCCATCTCTGCCTGCGGTAACACTAAGATCTCTTTTTTGAGGAAGTTCTTGAGAGGTCGTAATCAAATGTTCCGGCATTGGCATTTTACCTTTGGTTGATGCTACCAAGTCAAAATCAAAACCCTCACTTGATGCTAAAATTTGAACTGAAAGGCTCTAGAAGCTTGGGAAGACTTTAACTTTCCACCAATCCATGTACTCTGCATCAACATGGAGTTGTGTATCGCTTTCATACATCAGTATATAGAATAAAGAACCGCTCTTCATTCGGGTTAACAATAACCAAACTCTGTAGAAGTTGATGGCATTGCTTGAAATACCGATGCTGATTGGAGATCCCAGAAGTCTTTGTCTAAAACCTTGCTATCTTAAAAACCTGTGAGAACCGTAAGCTTCTAAACTATAGGTACATCCTCCATGGTAAGAAAGGAACCCAAGTAGAATGGTTGTCATAAATGCTGCATCCCTAAATTTTAAACTCCCATCCTTGTGCGTGCCATGAGAAGGAGGCGGTTCAATTGGACTCCAGCAAAAATCTTTGGAATTCATTGATCCATGAATGATACTCCTACAATTGGCTATCCCAAGTTCCCAAGGCAAGACAGCATTCAACGTCCTTGTAAAGTTCCTGATATTCGGGCGGTGGTTCGTGCTATTATTGATTAAATCATAAATTCCATGTGCGAAGTACTTTGCAATCCAAGCATAAAGAAAATGTCCTGGAAATAAGTGAGGAATCTGGACATCAGGTGGATAGTCTGAAATCTGTGTAAATCCTCTGTAGATGCTAACCAAAATGGGAGGAACAAGGCTGTAATTGGCTCCGGTAGCCACTCTAGAAGCCGCTTTGAAAGTTCCTACTCTAATATAATCTTCTTTGGAAGGTAGAATAAAGCGACAAAGCCAAAGGGACAAGTAAGCAGCTATTTCACACTCATTCTCTTCTTTAGCAGATAAAGCAAACAGTAAGTCATCCCAGTGACTCGAATCTCTGTGAAGAATATTCTTTAGCTTGTCAATCAGAAGGGGTCTCACAATCTTCCTCACTAGTTTTTGCTTTATATTTGGCCGGGAGTTCATCACTTCTTTATAAGCCTTCAACTTGCGAGGATCTCTAGAAAAGTTCGTTTGGCAAAACTAGAAATTAATCCAATCTTCATAGCTAACGCGATCAGATCCTTTATCATGTGCAAGCTTGAAGAAAACACCAAACAAATGTGCGCAAGATTACGGAAGCAGATTCATCAAATCTGAAGAGTTGGGCACAACTTCCTCATAGTAGTCTCCCAAAATAGAAAGGCTAGTGATGTCTCGGATGCCCTAAAGAGAAATACCCAGCTCACCGCAACTAGTCACAAATGTGTTAGTTGTTGGACACCAAGCCTTACAAAGGGCAATGAAAGTAGAATCTAGACGATCGTAATCTAGAGTAGCGGCTCCAACTGCATAAGTTAAATCCCGCTTTTTCTTCTGTTGTAAAAGTTTCTGAACCCAAAGAGACCATTCCCAAAATTTTGCCAAATAAGGGATGTCTTCACGCCCAAATAGGTCTTCACCCCATTGAATTTCCCTATTGCCAATTCTGTCTGAAACCACTACTTTGGGGATAAATTCCGTACTTTGGGAATGATGAGGAAGAAGGCATAAATATGGATGTTGACGTAAATCTTCATGATGTGCACTGAAAGCAGTCATGTGTAACTTGGGCAAGCGATTTTGGG
>CAVNYN010276099.1:0-17576 GCA_963692815.1 Nyctanthes arbor-tristis | reverse complement strand
CTCAACTTTTTATTTATTATCATGTTATGTCTCCAGTATCACTTTCTTCTACCAACATTTCAATTTCTACTGTTAATCCCTATTAAAATTATCATTATACATTAATTCTTTAAATAAAAAATAAAGAATGATAGAAAATAAGAAATCCACAACCCCAGCCCACACCAATGACAATAGTTAGAAATAACGATAACAAAAAAACTCGACCTATACGAAACTTGATAGATATCTGCTCGGCGTCGAAGAAAGTTGTCAACTTAAGTTCAGCCGGAAGAGCCAGATCAGATTTTCTGATATACTATATATTACATAGGCAGATACAGATTGAGTAAATCCACCAAAAAACTCATTTTGATTTACAAAAAATGGGACCTAACCCAAGTTCTCTCTCTATCTCTTTCACTCTCTATCTCTCTCTCTCATCATCACCACCCTTATTTATTCCAATCTAAATTGCTAGCGGCGAGGCAAATTTCAGGGCTCCCAAAAAATTGTGAAAAGGGGAATTCTCCCCACTTCTTTTTGTTTCCGGAAAATGGCATCACTCCATTGGTAAGTTTTGAGAATGGCATCATTATATACAATGGTAGTGAAAAAAGTACGGCAGATTCAAAGTGGATCTTGCTTGATCTATGACGCCTGCAAATACGATCTACAATTGGTGAATTAGATTTGACTGAGGCGCATAATGGATCGGACCAAATCAAGGTGGTGATCAGAGAGAGGGGGAGGAGGACAAACAAAAAAATTAGAATCAGGGCACTGATAAAGTTCGGTTTCATTTTTGTAAATTGAAGATGAGGTTTTTAGTTTTCTTGGGTCTACCATGATCCATATCTACCACGTGATCATGTAACAATAGGAAAATCCAATCTGATCCGTCATACGGATTCTCGGATCAACAAATTTTTTTTTTTTTTTTACGCAGACTAGGTATCCAATATCAAGTTTGACATAGATCGAGTTTTTTTTATTATTACTATTTCCAAATATTGTTGTTAAGATGTGGTGGGGAAGGGGTGGACTTCTTTTTTTATTGTTTTTCTTTTTATATAAATAATAATAATTTAGAGTATTATAGTAATTTTAATAGGAATTAACGGTAGAAATTAAAAAGTTAGAGATGGAAAGTGTTAGTACCAAAGTAACAGGACAATAAATGAAATGTCGGGGTCCTATATACATCAAAAAGGACAGAGATAGAATTATATAAAAGTTGAAAGGTCTAGGATCTATAGTGAAAATAAAAAAATCAAGAGTGTAATGGTTATTTAATAGGGTTGATGGTGCAAATTGAAAGTTCGGGGACATACAACAATAAATGAAAGCTCACGGCCTAGTCGACTCAAAAAAAAGAATGCCGACAAAATTGATGAAAATTGAAATGTTGGGGACTTATACCGTGAAAACTACCCATATAATAATGATGATGAAGATCGTTGATGATGATGATGATGATGATAATGATGATGATATAGTTGTGGCAGTTTCATTCTGAGCATAATGTCCATTGTTACGCCATCAAAGCATCTTCAACTATATCTTTATATCTAAAGAGCATATTCCACATTATATAGAGAGTCTGTTTTAATTTAAAGAGCAAAAATTATAATCCAACTAACTCTTTTACCATGAAACTTAATATATATATATATATATATATTTTAAGGAAATCAGGAAACTTGATTATGTAGTGGGACTAGGACTTAGAGATACTGGGACTTAGAGGTCCCAGGTTCGATTCCCCCTATATGGGTATTTTTTATATTTTATTGTAGTATATATTTCAACTATTTGTGGGTTTATATTATTGATTTTCTTAGTATTGTGCTTTAATAGGATAAATATCTATGTGCATTTGTGCTGCTATAATGCAGATTTGTAATTGTACTTTAAAAAAAATGGAAACTTGATGATTATGTATAATAGGAAAAAACTTATTAATTAAGTAACTAGTTTAAGCATAATTACGTACACTTAGACTTCCGTCTAAACACGCTTTTCAATATACAGGTTATCGATAGTTGATGGTAAAGTCTGCCGTAAAATGTTGAACGCTGATAAAAGTACGGAATCCAATTCCAATTCTTGCATGCAAATTTTGACTTATTACACGTTTAATTGGTCCTTAATTTGAGGAACTTTTCATATTTGTCTATATTTTGAGAACACTGAAAATAATTCCTGGTTGGTAGGAATATGACAGGAAGGGAACTCAACATGTTTAACGTTAAGCTAACCGCACTAAAGTCTTTGCACCACATTTAATCAACTTAATTTTATGTTGGACTTTGCAAGGGATTGAAGAGTCATAGGCCGGCATGGAGATGTTAAAAGTATACAAATTATTGGCCCTTAGGATAACTGGGAAACATATATACATTTTAAATTATATTTGATTAAGGTATTTGTAAGATTAAAACTTAATGTTATTAACAGATACTAATATTTGAAATATTTCAATAGATTATATGGCATGGGAAAGTAGCACAAATAATTTCTAGCCTTCGTCTCATGTTGCTCTATTTGGTATCCAAACCTTCATTTCATGCACGACTAATCACAATTTTTTTTCTTCGTATCCAAACACTTTCTGACTAATTACGGGTTCCGCCAATTAAACCAACCTGTATTGGGGACTATTTCTGCCAACATGATGCCCCCCCCCCCCCCAAACTCCCAAAAAAAACCTCTCTTCTAAATTTGAGGATAAAATATATCTATGTTTGAAACTCTAATGACGAAATAAACAATTAGAACGCCATAACGTATGGATCATGCATGATTTTATCGTGTTTAATTATAAGAGAACGGCTTGAAATACCAGCTCATTGCCATGTTGAAATGGAGACCTTTCAAGTACTGTATATCGTTCAAGATTAACAACTCAATCATTCCCTTTACTTTATTGGAGAATATATACAAATAGGAAAAAGATATGTTTTTAGTGGAAAAAGATATTTATTATAGAATATCTTCTATAATAAATATATATAAATTAAAGACAGTGAGATGCAGATTAATTTATACACTCGATGTAATTTCTTTCAATTCTTTCTTTAATAATAATTAAGCACGTTGGTCGCATTTCTTTACTCTAATCAATGATCAACACAAACCCTTTAATAATTGACTCATATACTTTGCAAAAGGCGTGCTAAAAATTTGAAAGAGTATCCCCCCCCCCCCGGTTAGTATTTAATTAGATACTTCTGCCATTTTATAAAAATGATCAAAAATAATGTTCATATTGTTACTTAAATCTAATCATCTAATTCAAACCAATCGGTTCCCACCTATTCTTCCTTGCCGTGTTCTTACATTTAATCCATGACATGTTAAAAGAGCGAGATTGTCAAGTGACAAAGGAATATTCAAAACGTAATACAAATATTTCTTTAATACAAATATTTCTTTGATGGTGGTACAAATTTAGAACAAGATTAATATCTATACCGGTAGGTGTATTTATCATTGTACTGAGTTTCTTTTTTTCACTTTTCCCCCACAATAAAGGATTGTTAGGAATCATAGCATTGAGGGCATAAAAAGATATCAAAACCCTAAGTAGCATACATATCATCTTCTTATTTATTTATAACCTCCGTGGAAAGCATATATTCTTCTTTATGACCTCCAAGGGGAGGAGGATTTGATCTGAGCATCTAAAATGATTGATGGGTGAGATGTCTTCTTTACAACAGGACATTATATAATTAAAGCCCATCACTCAAATATTATTTCCAATTTTATAGAAATGATCCCCTCTTGCAGTGAAGAGGAGATGTAAACCCCATGATTCACATGACATTGTCACGTTGTTTTTAACCTGAAAGTAATAACGTCACATCAATTATTGATGCTTTTATATCTCTATCTCGGTCATGTGGATATTAGTTATCTCCAATTCCATTATATTTTTTAACAAAATTCCATTATTATATTTTTAATTTTATTCAATTAGATCCTGTTCATTAGTTTCCATCCTTTAACTTTCTTATATGTTATAAGTTAGTCCTAACTCTTTGATGAGCTACCACAGAAACCCAATCTAAACTAAATAAGAACAATAACATTGGACTTTGATATAATTGGCCAACTCATCCAATGCAAAACTATCTCGATCTAGTTATTACTATTTAGCTCATTTCGCCAATTGCAGATGTGCTACAATATTGTTTATAGAAAAAGACATCCTACTAACACTACTAAAAAATAGGTTACCACCAATGGAATTTTTCTGACAGATGCATGTCCGTCGGAAATTTCCGACCAAAAAGTCGGAGTGTCAGAGATTTCCCACAAAAAAAAGTCCGTCCAAAATTTCCGACAGCCAAGTCTCCGCCGTCGGAAATTTCCGACGGAATTATAGTGCCTTCGAAAATTTCCGACGGATGCCGTTAGAAATTTCTAACAGAGTTGTGGTGCCATCAAAATTTCCGACGGACTCAATGTTCAGTCAGAAATTTCTAACGGAAACAAATTCCCTAGAAATATAGTTAATAATTTATTTAATTCTCCTTTATAAGATCTTGAAAGTTTTCTTTCCTTATTATACGAAATATTGTCAATTAAAACTTTTTTTCAAAAATTTTGCGATAAATTTTATTTTTTAATTATAATAATAACTAGTAAGATGATATTATTAGATAAAATAAACAGTTTAATAGAAGTAATCATGAAAAAGAATAGAATGTGGTTATTTGTGCAAGCCAAGGGATACGTTCATCACTCCAACATTATAAGTTTATGCGTGTTGCATGATTAAACTATAATATTTGATCATTTATGTGCGTAGAGAAAAATATAATAAGTGCTACTCGTAGTATGATATAGTTAATAGAAGTTAAACAAAGATTATTACTCCCTCCATCCCATCAAATTATTCCCCTTTCATTTTTTAAATAGATTAAAAAATTATTAATTAATGTTGTTTATCACCATACAATTTTGTGCATATTTGATTTATGCTAAAGATTCATCCATATTTAATTTAAGCTAAAGAAATAATGATGAAAATCACAAATTTAAGTTATCTATATTTAATTCAAGTTAGAGAAAGATTAATAAGAATCATATATTTCAGTGGCGAAGGTTGCAAAGGCATAACTTAAAATGCAATCAAAGTTACATTCTTCTGATATATTGTAGGGTGTTTGCAAAGTGGATTAAAATAAAAAAATATAAGATATATTTTTTAAGTGAGATGGTATTTATAGAAAAACTAAAATTAAGAATCAATTATATCATTTATTTAGGGTGTTTAAATTTTGTTAGAAATAAATGAATAGCATTTTAAGAAATTAGGTTTGTTAGACTAAAGTATAAATGACATATTTAATAAAATTTGATGAGATAATAAATAATACATAAGTCCAATGCTTCAAAAAGAAAATTTATTATTTTTAAATTAACAATAACTAAAACATACTTTATATATATTATTTGGCAACACATAAACAAGAATACAAGCTAGCTTGGTAGTTAGGAATTTGCTCCCCAACCTCAAGGTCCATTGTTCAGTCCTCCATTTACATAATAGAAGGGATTTATTCGCGGGTTGCGGTTCATGGGTCGGGTTCGGCCGTGGGTCGGTTCACAAGTCCGGTTGAAAATTCTTTTTTCAATTATTATATTTTTCTAATGTCTGTCGGATCCGTTGGAAATTTCTGACAGATTTCAACTTCCGTCGCAAATTTTTCGATGGCAATTTCCGTCGGAAAAATTTCCAATGGATTTCTCTCCATCGAAAAGTATTATCAAGCAGGGTATCACCGACGAATTTTCTGATAGATTTTTTCCGTCAGTGATGGCGGTTTCCGACAAATTTCTTAGCATCACCGATGAAAGGTGATGCCCTATTTTCTAGCAGTGTAAATACCAACCGATTTATGTAAGCCAAGGAAAAATAATAATTTGTCCCCTCTATTGCTACATGTTCCTACTTTATCTGTCCACATTAATTGATTCTACAAATAATTGTAGATAGGAGCCCCGTAATTAGTATTCTCGATTTAGCACTATATGGTATGATACTATATGATGCCATATAACTATGTGATGTGCATTGAGACACACTATGTGAGAAACCACAATCATAATTTTTCAAATGTCTGTCGGATCCGTTGGATATTTCTGACGGATTTCAACTTCCGTCGCAAATTTTTCGATGGCAATTTCTGTAGGAAAAATTTCCAATGGATTTCTCTCCGTCGGAAAGTATTACCAAGCAAGGTATCACCGACGGATTTTCTGATAGATTTTTTCCATCGGTGATGGCGGTTTCCCACGAGTTTCTTAGCATCACCGACGAAAGGTGATGCCCTATTTTCTAGCAGTGTAAATACCAACCGACTTATGTAAGCCAAGGAAAAATAATCATTTGTCCCCTATATTGCTACATGTTCCTACTTTATCTGTCCACATTAATTGATTCTACAAATAATTGCATATAGGAGCCCCGTAATCAGTATTCTCGATTTAGCACTATATGGTATGATACTATATGATGCCATATGACTATGTGATGTGTATTGAGAGACACTATATGAGAAACCACAATCATGGTGTGCCTTGATGCACACCACATGACCATATTGTATCATATGGTGCTATATATATGGTGTTAGATTATTCTCTCTACACAAGTCTGATATTATTTTACCAAATCCATCAACTCTATAATTAATTATAAAGCATAAGAATAATGATAGCAGGTTTCAAACACCAGATGTTGCGATATCAGACAATGATATGGTATGATGTCGGCTGTTAATATTATTATATTAGTATACCATCCCAGATAAATGGCGTCAACAGCTGATCAAATTCAACAAGCAGGTATGATGCCATAATGGTTGGTACCTGATCAAATTCAAGAATAATGACTAATTAAGGGGGTTTGTCCTAACTAGTAAAGATATCCCCTTTGACCCAAGTTTGAGTTTCCATCTTTCCCCTACATTTCCTAATAATAATAATAATAATAATAATAATAATAATAATAATAATAATAATAATAATGCTTCTGTAGGATACAATTAGAAGCAGGTTGCTGGTCATCTGAAGAATAGTAGAGAGCACAGAGAATTAAGAGGACTCTTAAAGCTAGATAAGTTAAAAATTCCATACTTAAGATGCACCATTGCATAGTTGCTAGTTGTTTGATGTTTCATTGTTCTTTGATTAAATTTGTTTGTTGCTCCCTGTTTTGACTCATAATTTCATAGGGCAAGAACTTGATCATGTATTTCCTTGAGAGGTATTAGTTTGGTCCTCTTCTAGTGTAATTTGATGTTCTGGTTCAATTAAAAAAAGAAAATAATCACCATGCTAAAGCAAAAAAATATAATGCTATTTGATATTATAGTAAGTTTCCCACACCCTTAATTAAGGATTCAATTCATTTCTTCTATATACTCTGGTCTTGAATCTCATATTGCTTGCATAACAGATGTGTATGGCATATATATATATACCATTTCACGTCTAACATTAGATAGCGTGTGGTGTATCACTGTCGTGTATGTTGTACTTATATAATTAAAAAGTACAGTCATCACGATATGAATAGTATAATTAATATTATGCTTGTGGTGTATTCCATACTCTGGTCTTGAATCTCCTATCGCTTGCATAATATGTTCGTGACATATATACTCTTTCGCGCCTAATAAAATTATCATGTTTGATGACATGTTGTGTCCCTATGCCGTGTTTGTGCACATTGTGTTTCTATAAAAAAAAATTAAAAAATAAACAAAATGTTCCTTTCTTGATGTGAAAAGTTATCATTTTGACTTTGTGATTCCAATGTAATGCAATGATTAAGTTCTCATATCCCGGAAAGGAGGTTCCGAGTTCAAATTACACATGTCCCTCCACTATCTCTCCATTGTGTTATAAAAAATATAATTATCATTTTGACTGAATTCCTTATGTACCAAAGATCATCAAGGTAAATGTCACATATGGTCCTCAACATTAATACTTCGTATCAATTGAGTTCTCATTCTTTTTTCAACATCACGAGTCTCCAATCTTTCATAAGTTCACAAACCTTGACGGTTTCTATCTAAAATTATGTTACATTCTACTGAAGTTACCTTTATACCGATGTCACTTTAAATTATAAAACAAAAAAGGGGGAAAAACCCCACTTGGTAAGGGTAGAAAAAGTATTGTCGTATGTCCTTAATTATAAATAAAACATATTTCTCTTTTTCCAAACCTACCTGGAGTATTTGGAGTGAGCCTTGACATATGTACGTAGTAATATTTGTAGAGAATTCAAGAATTTAGAGTCTATGAAATAAGAAACACGTTATGACAACAAACTAATAATATAATCATCCTAGAATAGGAAACTTCTAGTCCAAATAATTTTAGCCACAATTTGGTGGTAAAAGTCGGTGGATGCCACCTCCATTTGCCTCTATAAATATCCTTGCGAGTTTCCAATTAGAGTGAAGAGTTGAATTGAAAATTTTGAGTGAAAAATTGTCTCCTACTACATGCCAAATACTCTCATTTTTTCTAATCCTCCATGTTTCCCAATTCCCATACTCCAATTACTACTATACTAATACTAAAAAACCAACAAGTGGTATGTTGTAAGTAAACTTGATTTGGGCAAAAACAATTAACATCGGCTTAAAAGTTTAGTAGAAAGGATTTTCTGGAAGAAGAAGCCAAATAGGCCTATTAACTAGAAATCTCTTTTGGATAAGTTTTGGGAGATATTTGTAAAAGATATTTTTAGATATTTGTGTAATAGATAAATATCTAAGTTATTCGTATAGAGAATGCTAGACGATGAATTGTTTAGGCCATTAAAACTAGACATTTATCACTGTATTTCCTCAATTTACTACTTAATTTTATTTGTTTCTATTTATTTTAAGATTGAACCCAATCTTAAAAAGCAATTGGTAAGAAAGGAAGAGAAAGGATCAATTCTACCTACTTTTGGAAATCATGGAGTTAAAATTCCTATATTGGAAACTTGAAAGGACTAGATGAGATAAAATCAAAAGTTATTGGGCTAAAATTGCAATTTCCAAATTATTAACGTTGAAGAGGAAAAAATTGGGATCGTAACCCAAATTACTATGATGATTATGTATGATAATATAAAGAGGGGAGGCAAAGCCGTGGTGTGAGGCAGAAAGAAGTAGTCATGTGTGGAGCCGAGGAAGAGGACACCGAGAGCAACATCCGCGGGGAAAGAGACAATGTGGAATATATTGTGAATTTATCTCCTTCGGGTTATGAATTCCAATCTTTATTGTTGTTTTCTTCTCCTTAACATGATAAGCTAATTGTTTTGTGCTAAGATTAACGATGAAACCCTATCTTTGTGATTAATTTGAAGTACTTGTTTTATATGTTCTAAGTTTATTTTTCGGGTTGATTATTCGTTATTCTCTTATTCTAATTTGATTCTTGATCACCATTAGATTGAGTTTTGTGATTCATGTTGTTTTCCAGAAATTCATCATGAGCTTATCACATGGTAATGAATGACATAGGATCTTATAATAGATAGAGATACTATTATGCTCTATAAAATCGCTAAAAAATAATAACAGTAGATTAATGCGTGCCATATGTTCGAAGGTTAATTAGAAATAATTAATCTTATGTATCAGTATAGATTTGGATGACCATCGAGAGAGACTTTTGAATAATATTGGATTGTTGATTTTCCGCCTCAAGTACTAAGAATTAATCATGTGAACAGTGTGGACTCCGGAATCCTGGTATACTTGTGTATTCATAGTTGCGAGTAATTTTATTTATTTTCTTATTTAGCTTTTATTTTCCCTTTAAAATTATTTATCAAATCTTATTGTGTGTTTTCCGAGGTCAACTAAAGTGAAACTGAGTAGATTCGGTACTCGTGGGATTTGACACTCTATTTATCACTATATTACTTGTTAACAATCCATCCACTTGCGGGACAAAATCGACAACAGTAGCGATTGGATTAAGGGAATGGTGGCAAAATCTTAGCCATTGGTTAAGGAGATGCTACTATTGGTTAAGGAGATGCTACTAGTATAAATCGGGGTGATGATGTCTATTTTGTATGAAGTGAGTGAAGTCAGAAAAAGCGAAAGAAAGTGAAAGAGTTCTTTTGTAATACTTTCTCCTCTTCAACTATCAATTTGATTGTCCCCTTTTTGAAACCCGTTCAAACCTTCTTCCTAAATATTAATTTTCCCTTTCCAAACAAAGTGGTATCAGAGCTAATTCAAGGAAGAGTCTTTAAAAAGTCATGGCTATGGGGGCATCCTTTCAAGTTCCATCACTAAAGAGAAGCAACTATGACAATTGGAGTATTAAGATGAAGGCTTTACTTGGAACACATGATGTTTGGGAGATCATGGAAAAAGGCTACAATGAGCCACAAGATGAGGCATAACTATCCCCACTACAAAGGGATAGTTTGAGAGATTCAAGAAAGAGAGACAAGAAAGATCCCTTCCTTATTAATCAAGCATTGGATGACGATGGGTTTGAGAAGATTTCCAATGCAAAATCCGCAAGGGAAGCTTGGGAGAAGCTCCAAACGTCCGACAAAGGAGAAGAGAAAGTAAAGAAGGTACATCTCCAAACTCTAAAAGTTGAATTTGAGTCATTACATATGAAATAATCCGAGTCTATCTCCGATTATTTTTCAAGAGTCTTAGCTATTTGAAATCAATTAAAAAGAAAATGTAAGAAATTAGAAGATGTAAGCATTATGGAAAAGATACTCTGGTCTTTGGATCCCAAGTTTGAGCATATTGTTGTGACAATCAAAGAAAAAAAAGGACTTGGATGATATGACAATCGAGCAACTCCAAGGATCGCCACAAGCCTACGAAGAAACAAGGGATCACCGAGCGGCTTTTCAAGATGAACATAAAGGAGAAAGAAGAAAGTGAAGGCAACAATAGAAGCCAACATGGCCGAGGTAGAGGAAGAGGTAGTAACAACAATGGTGGTTGACATTGGAACTTCAACAACAACAATTATGAGAAAAGAGAAACCTAAACAAGAGGTGTGGAAGAGGGCAATCAAACTCAAGGTATGACAAATCTCATGTCCAATGTTTTAATTGCCAAAAGTACTTTTGTCATTGTGCTTGGGAGTGCAGGACTAAAAATAATAAAATTGAGGAGATGACTAACAATGCAAAAACAAAAGAAGACAAAGTGTCACTGCTACTAGCACACAAAGGTAATGATAAAAGTCAAGAAACCACATGGTATCTTGACACTGGAGCAGGCAACCATATGTGTGGAAGAAAAGGTATGTTCATAAAGCTCAACAAAAATGTGAGTGGCAATGTTTCTTTTGGGGATAAATCTAAATAAAAGGAAAAGATAACATTCTTATCCGTGCTAAGGATGGAAGTCATCGCATGATTTCTAGTGTTTACTATGTACCGGACATGGAAAGCAATATCATAAGCTTGGGTCAACTCTTAGAGAAAGGCTATAACATTTATGTGAAAGATTATTGCCTTTTTATAATAGATGGAAAAGGAAAATTAATAACCAAGGTGAGAATGTCGAAGGATAGATTATTTCCTCTAAATATCCAAAATGATGTTGCTAAATGCCTTGAAACTTGCTACAAAGATGCATCATGGCTTTGGCATATCCAGTTCGGGCACCTTGACTTTGAAGGACTTGAGTTACTATCCAAGAAAAATATGGAAAAGGGATTACTGCATATTAACCATCCTAATTAGCTTTGTGAATGATGCTTGTATGAAAAGCAATTTCAGAAAAACTTTCCAAAAGAGACAAACCCAAGAGTCCATAAGCCGCTCGAGCTCATACACGTAAGCCAAGTTGTCTCGATAAGAGCAATTATTTCCTTCTCTTTATAGATGATTTTTTAAGAAAAACATGAGTGTATTTCTTGAAGGAAAAATCAAAAGTTTTTGAGGCTTTCAAGAAGTTTAAAGCTGTAGTAGCGAAAGAAAGTGGACATCCCATTAAAGCAGTAAAGACTGATTGAGAAGGAGAATTTACTTCTAAGAAGTGCGAAGTTCTGTGAAGAAAATGGAATTCGACAACCTTTAATAGTTCCTAGATCCCCTCCAATGGAATAGAGTGATAGAAAGAAAGAATAGAACTATCCTCAACATGGCATGAAGCATGCTCAAGTGTAAGAAAATGCCAAAAGAATTTTGGGCAGAAGTTGTTGCTCGTGCAGTCTATTTATCCAACCAATCTCCAACAAGAAGTGTATGGGGAAAGACATTGTAGGAGGCTTGAACTGAAAGGAAGCAAGGAATTTCCCATATACGTGTCTTTGAGAGTATTGCTTACGCGCATACACCAAACGAGACAAGAAGAAAACTTGAAGACAAAAGTAATAAGCTCATTTTCATTGGCTATGATACAAGCTCAAAGGGCTACAATCTTTACAGTCCAAGAAATAGAAAAGTAATCATCATTCAAGACGTTGAGTTTGATGAAGAGAGCAACTGGGATTGGAATACTCCAGAAGAAAATTATAATTTCTTTCCCTACTTGGAAGAAAAGCATGAGAAATAGTTGACAATGGGGCAAGAAGCTGAAGAGCCTAGTACACTGCCTGTTTCACTAACAATATTTGAAGATAAAAATTATCTTTCTTGAATGAAAGAAATGAAGAATGCACAAGAAGCTTATAAGATATATATGGGATACTGAGAGGCATGATAATCTCACCCTATTTTGTCTCTTTACAGACAGTAAACCATTGAACTATGAGGAAGTTGGACAAGATAAAAAGTGGGAAAGCACGATGGATGAAGAAATTAGGGCCACTGAGAAGAATGACACATCGGAGCTTACCTCACTTCCAAAATGACACAAGTCCATTCGAGTCAAGTGGGTTTACAAGGCAAAAAAGAATACCAATGGAGATGTTGAGCGATAAAATGCAAGACTTGTAGCAAAAGGCTATAGTCAAAGGGCTGGCATTGACTATGATGAGGTATTTGCTCCAATTGCTCGTTTAGAAACTACTAGGCTAATTATTTTTTTGGCAGCACAAAATAGATGGAAGATTTATCAAATGGATGCGAAGTCCACCTTTCTCAATAGAGTACTTGAAGAAGACGTCTACATAGAACAACCTCTCAGGTATGTTGTGAAGGTACATGAAGACAAAGTCCTAAAGTTGAAGAAAGCTCTTTATAGGCTAAAGTAAGCACCAAGAGCATGGAATAGCCGAATCGATAGGTACTTTCAAGAGAATGGTTTCATCAAGTGTCCATATGAGCATGCTCTATATATCAAGATCAATAGGTACTTTCAAGAGAATGGTTTCATCAAGTGTCCCTATGAACATGCTCTATATATCAAGATCAAAGATGGAGACATCTTGGTCGTATGCCTCTATGTAGACGACTTAGTCTTTACTGGAAGAAACCAAAGCATGTTTGCTAACTTCAAAGAAGTGATGAAGAAAGAGTTTGAGATGACAGATATTGGGCTAATGGCGTACTATCTAGGCATTGAAGTTAAGCAAAAGGATGATGTGATTTTCATCTCACAAGAAGGATATGCAAAGGATATGCTCGAGAAATTCAAGATGGTTGATTGCAATCTGGTAAGTACGTCTATGGAGTGTGGAATCAAGCTATCCAAAATGATAGAGTCGAGAAGGTAGACCCAACTTTCTTTAAAAGCTTAGTTGGAAGCTTACACTATTTAACTTGCACGAGGCTAGATATTCACTATGCAGTTGGACTAGTTAATTGTTACATAGAGACTCCAACATTTACTCATCTAAAGGCGGCTAAGAGAATACTTTGCTGCATCAAAGGTACGATCAATTTTGGCTTATTCTATTTTCAGTCTAATAGTTACAGGCTCATTGGATATTGTGATAGTGATTGGACTAAAGATGTTGATGATTGAAAAAGCTCAGCTGGTTTTGTGTTCTTCATGGAAAACACCGCCTTCACATAGAGGTTAAAAAAGGAGCCAATTGTCACCCTTTCCTTATGTGAGGCTGAATATATTGCTGCTACATCGTGTATGTGCCATGCAATTTGGTTTCGAAACTTACTAAAGGAGCCGGGTATATCAAGAGAAGAGCCCATGTAGATTTGTGTTGACAACAAATCAACTATGGCACTGGCGAAAAATCCAGTGTTTCACAATAGAAGCAAACACATAGACGCACGCTGCCACTATATATGAGAATGCATTAGGAGAAAGGAAGTACAACTGGAGTATGTAAAGTCCCAAGATCAAGTAGCTGACATCTTCACCAAGCCACTCAAGCATAAAGTCTTTATCAAGTTAAGAAGCCTACTTGGCATAACAATTCAAGTTTAAAAGGGGGTGTGGGAGGTAAACTTGATTTGGGCCAAAACAAAAATCATGGGCTTAAAAGTCTAGTAGAAATAATGTTCTAGAAGAAGCACAATATGCCCATTAACTAGGAATATGTTTTGGATAAGTTTTGGGAGATATTTGTAAAAGATATTTCTAGTTATTTTCTAGATATTTGTGTAATGGATAAATATCTAAGATATTTGTATAGAGAATTATAGATGATGAATTGTAGCCATTGGATTAAGGGAATGGTGGCAAAATCTTAGCTATTGGTTAAGGAAGTGCCACTAGTATAAATAGGAGTGATGATGTCCACTTTGTATGAAGTGAGTGAGGTGAGAAAAAGTGAAAGAAAGTAAACGAGTTATTTTGTAATACTTTTTTCTCTTCCACTATCAATTTAATTGTTCCCTCTTTGAAACCTTTTCAAGCCTTCTTTCTAAAAATTAACTTTCATTTTCCAACAGTAATCAAATCTGACAATAATATATTTTGGGTTGTACTTAGACTGTTGTGGGTATATTTGAGAGATTCTATACGATTATAGAAAATTTCACATGGTGGAAGTTATTATCTTCAACGGCCCATGATTTTTCTCCTATTGACGAGTTTTCCACATTAATCTTTGTATTATTATTATTTTTTTAATATCTGCTGTGTTATATATATATATATATATATAGAAAACATCTAAACAAGGGTCTAGAAGACAAAATCAAGCATTCTTAATTTGTTATTTCACCAACACGTTGCGCGTATTAAATAACAATCTCACTACAGGTCCAAAAAGAGCGTCCAGAAAAGTTAGCCAGAATGATGTGGCAATAGTATTAAAAGACTAATTTATCCTTAACCCCTTCCATCTAAAATTTAACATCGGAAAAGCTATTGGAGAGAGAGGATCCATAAAACTTTTCCTTTGGCATTCAGATTCGCCATTATGCACATCTTTGCACCAGTACGTTGTTCATTCAACAAATGGTGGTGGTTGACTCGGGTGGCCTCATTGTTGGAAGGAGAGAAAATGTGCCTCGGAGGGAATGAAATAAATCCATAAGTATCTAGCGTTCTTTGATTAAGGGTTTATGATTAAATTATTTGAATCAGAGAGCAAAAGTGGGTTTTTTTTTTTAATTAGGGGTTTAGTGATTAAATTATTTCAAATCTGAATGCAAAAGATTGTTTGTCCATTTAGGCATAAAAGGCACACGACATACCCATTTTTATGGCCAAATATGAATTGAAAGGAAACTTTAATCATTGGATGGCGTAGAAAAGAGAGAAAGGTATTGCACTTACTTTATTTGAATGTTTATCCCGTTTGGTTCCATTAAGAAATTCTTATGAAGTTGTGTTATTTTTGGGAATGAAATTCTTTGATTTTCCAAGAATCAGTTCTATTAACTTAAAGTAACCTGTTTTGTCCATAATGTTGCCGGAGATAATGAAGTCCAGTTTTCACTGATCGTCGATGAGAGCGGAGAATGATTCTGCAAGTTGGAGATCCACAGCTGTGGCGTATGCTTTCTTCCTGTTCTTTGGAGGGCTTTTTACATACAGGTTTTGTTAAAATTTTCATTTTAAATGATATTGAATTCAATTTCTCGTGACAAATCTGAGTTGCCACGTCAATCGGGATGAGTTCTGGCCCAAAAAATCTGTTTGCGCAGCATTTTTCAGGAAATAAATAGCTTTTGTTTATCGTTTTCTCTTTTTCCTTTTCCCCCGCTGAAACAGCGTTAATTTCAAGTCTTTTTCTCTATTTCAAACACCAATCACGATATGGCATATTCTTTTAAAATAATTAAACATATAATAATTGTCACCTCATCAAGTGTAAAATAAGGAACAGTAAATATACATCTCTCGGTCATATTCGGGCGACTGAGGTACATATATTCTATTCTATCATATCACACGATGCACATTGGGAATTAATTTATATATTACCTGGACAAATAAATAAATAATAATTGACTAAAACTTGTATCAGGCGAAATTAAAAATTATTATATTTATCATATATGCTTAATTAGCTATTTATTTTTTTTTAAAAAAAATTCTTGATCCGCGTATATCAATTAATTATTCATTATTCATACTATAGTATATTATGTGTGAAAACGGATAGCCTGACAATCAATCTAAGGGCCATAGAAAATTCGAAGGAACATGTCTTCTTTATAAGTAATACACGACCTTGGATTTGTATTTGATCCGAGAATATAATCTAATATTTGTACTTAATATCTTGGTGCTGTCAGGTCCAGCTAGCGTTCGAGATCATGTTTTCTTCACAAGAAGCAGGCTATGAGGCTGATCAGCTGCTCTTTCAGACCCAGCCTTCTGCCTTTGAATCAGACGATCAAGTCCTATTTATGGACAATAGTCACAATACTGATCAGTTTAGTACTAACATGATGTTACCTAATAGGAAAAGGGAACAAAAAAGGTCAGCTCGTCTCCGCGAGAGCAAGGGTGACGATCAAACTGCATTTGATCAATCCTTTATTTGGAAACTCGTACACAGGGACACCGAACGTAAGAGAAGGCAGAATATGGCTAACCTTTATGCTTCTCTTCGATCTCGTGTTCCTCCCGAATATCACAAGGTACTTAATTCATTCTTAATTTAAATATTTTTTTTAATATATCAGAATATTATTATATTATTATTCACATTAACATACTATATTATTCATATTAATTAACATCTCTCGAGTAAATAACGTACCTCTAACATCATTAGGGTAAGCAGATTCGATCATATTACATACAGGGTGCAGTAAATTACATAAGAGACTTGAAAAATAATATCGAGGAGCTAACTTGTCGGAGAGAGAAGCTGAAGAAGTTGTCTAATAATTCAGGCAACGTTGGTACAAATGTTGTCGAGAGCTCCACTGGTTTGGTAGTCGCGGTGGATCCCTGCTTGGATGGTGTAGAAATTCTAATCAACGCCTTCTTCAATGAGGAAGGATTACCTCTATCCAAAGTGCTCACAGAATTACTTAGTAAAGGGCTTAATTTTGTCAGCTGTGTTTCTACAAGAGCAGATCAAAGATCACTCCACAGGATTCAATGTGAGGTACAATTTTTGTGTATTAGGCACTTGGGTTTAGACTGATATATATATATATATATATACACACACACACACACATATACACACACACTTGTTTCCCATAAAAACTTCTTATTATTATCATCCATTGATGATTATCATCCTAATTATTTACGGGC
>CAVNYN010276098.1:0-18766 GCA_963692815.1 Nyctanthes arbor-tristis | reverse complement strand
TCTTGTCTTTCAAGGAAACGAAGCCTATAAATAGAGATGTTTTCTTCTTCTTTTATACACAAGTGGTACAAAGCGAGTTGAGGGAAAAATTGGTGAGTCTAGCACCTTGAAGAGTTTTCTTGTAACTCTTCGTGGTTTGTTCGAAGGGTAAAAAATTAGGTGTGGTAAAATTCGGGGTGATTTTTCCGGTGTCACTTGGGTCGGGTCAGTGAGTCTTATGAAGAAAAATAGTAGTTTAGCGTCTTGGGATTTCTTTAATTCTTCGCGGGTTAGGCAAATGGTAGAAATTGGTAGATGCGGTAAAGCTTGGTATATTTTTCTTGTTGTACTTGGGGGATGGGTTTTGGCGAGTGAAAATTCTGTATGGTTATAGTGACTTTAATCATATAGTGGAAAGCTTTGTCAGTCCGTTAAATTCGTCTTCGTCTTTTATTTTTCTTGTCTCAATTAAATTTCTTGAACAACGATCCTGCGGGCGTAATCGGGGAATTCACATTAATTCCCAACAGTTTGTGGCATCAAAGTTTTAGGGATATTACATTTGGGGGGAAACCAATTTTCGGGATCAGTATCTACATATATTGGGAATCTAACTGAACTGAGAGTTTTTTCTTACTGCCAACAATTGTATCTCTAGTCTACCTTTGGATTTTTGGAAATTAGCAAAGCTTGAAGGTCTGAACTTGTGAAAAATCTTCTAGATGGTTGCATATCCACTGAGATGGGAAACCTAAAAGCACTTTACTTCATAGACCTCTCTTCCAACAATTTCTCTGGTGAAATTCCCAACTCCATAGGGAAGCTTTAGATGCCACTCACATTTGGGGGTAAGTGTTTGTTTACTGTTGGGATTTTCACAAAGAGCAGAGGCACAAAGAAGAGGGTTGGACCATTGGACGGAGAAGGGAACCGAAAGGAAGACGGATGGGTTGGGGTTTTTGTGGGTCCCAAATACTTTTCATAGGGGGAATCGAAATTCATTTTTTTTTTAGGTCTGGTCCTCCAGATCCGGTTCCAAAGATGGAACCAGATCTATTTTCTTTGACTTACCCTAAAGTAGTATTTGGGTTTCCAACTATTTTTGTTTTTATTTTTATTTTAATTTTTCAATTTTATATGTCTTAGTTGCCTATTGAGGTTTTAGGAATATTTTCAAAAACCTCTTGAAGGTTTTATAACAAATCTCTAAACCTATAATACAAAACATTTGAAAGGTTTTGGAAAATAACTCTGATGCTCTACATTTATGTTAATAAAAATAATAACTCTTCAAGTGCAATGATCGTGATAAGTATTTTAGTGGACAATGAGTTCGAGTTATTGTTTTCAGGAGAATCAAATTGAGCACTAAAGTTAGTAGTTGTTATTTTATTTAAATGATTAAATATTGAGTTTTACTGAGAAAAGAAAAGAAAATAAAATAAACTAGTTAATGAAATTAAATAAATAAAATATATACAATGATTTAGAGGGAATTATATGATTAGATATGTGTTATGACTTACGTCTTCACCATAATTGATCCACTTAGTTTTGCGACAATTAATCTATATTTCCAGTCGAATTTCACAAAAATAATTAAATACTCCTCTCGAAGTTAATTAATCTTATTTAATTAGGTCCCCTTCACCTATCTCTAAGTGTGCGAGTTATCAAACTTCTTGAAAGCATTTAGCAATAGGAAATTCATCTAACCCAAAGTTCAACATACAATGACCGCACTAACTACAAGTGAATCTCTTTATCTTGTCTCAATTAATGATTCTTATTGTATAAATTAACTTAAATCTTTCTCTCTTGAGTTCAATAAAAATCCATAGATTCATTCATCAATTGACCAAAGAGATGAAGACAAAATAATATGCCAATAAGGAATTTAACATAAAAATTAATTGCATCAATTAAGCATCGAAAAAGACGACTAGCATTCCAACTATCTTACATCATTAGTCCTAATTTAAGAAAATTATATACACATCATGGATGAAAAACACAAGTTAAAAATTAAGAATATGACCCGCAATATTAGATCTTGAAGAAGATAAAGAACTCTTGTACCAAACTTCTCCGCCTTGAATCTTGAACTTGAACCCTGAGTCTTTGAAAGTATTGTGACATTTTCCCTCTTTTCCATAAAGTCTTTGTGTGTTGTGTAACTCTACTCTTCTTCTTTTTCTCTTTAACCTAAACCCCTTTATAAGAAGCTTAAAAGCCCTAAAAAAAGTCCTAAAGTCATGCCCAAGAAATACCAAAATAGAGTTTGAAACAGATTAAGAAAAAAATCTGTGTTAGTTGACTATGCGGTTGCAAGACCTAACCCCTCAGCCGCATAGCACAAATTTATGTCTAAAGTTTTCAACTATGCGGCTGCAACACCTAAACTCTGTGGCCGCATAGTTCATTTCTACTCTCTGAACCTTCGTTTCTCCAAATCTTGCTGCCTCAACCCTTCTTCTCTACAACCGCATAGCATAATATTGGCTACACATTTTCCCCAAATTTTTTCTTGCTTCTTTTTGGTCTTGAATTGAGAAAATACTTGCAAATTTTGCCCAAATTCATTCATTTCACTCTTTTGCCCAAAATTTGCCCAAATTCATTTAACACAAAACACTTAAATACGAAGAATTAAGCTAAAAATCACAAACTTCCATACACAATATAGCATATAATAAAT
Organism: Nyctanthes arbor-tristis; assembly: GCA_963692815.1. Lineage (NCBI taxonomy): Eukaryota > Viridiplantae > Streptophyta > Magnoliopsida > Lamiales > Oleaceae > Nyctanthes > Nyctanthes arbor-tristis. The sequence continues at coordinate 16,089 of CAVNYN010276098.1, read as the reverse complement.
GTAAATTATGCACTTATCAACCGAAATGGAGAGAACGGCCAAATGTGGTTTGTATTTTCCACTCTATAGATAAAAGTAATTGTTGAAAATTTGCTAGTTAAAGTTTGTTTGACATCGTTAACTCCAAACTAGAGAGTTTTTTGACGTTCTTATTTCTTATTTTGGCTGGTGCTGCAGATGCCTTGGCTAGACAGTCTTGGGTACTCTTGTGGGGAAGCTGACGTCGGCTAGGTCTATTGATGGATGTCACTCCCCCAATTTTAACAATAGTGGAAGCGTTTAAATACGTATCTCGATTCAGAATCGAGGGCGAGACTTTACAATAACAATTCAAAAGTACTGAGACGCTTTCGCTATTCACTCTGATAATTTTGTGCACTGTGGGCTACCCACAATAAAACCTCAGCTGCACACACCAAAGCCTCGATCACATACATGTATTTTCTCCACATTTGATACGATCTGGCCACATAGCTCTAAATTCAGTACTTACAAGATTGTGGAAGATAGGGATGAGTACAGAGTACTCAGTGAATAGCGACATGCACTGGCTCATGATGGATTACAAGGAAGGCTATAGTACCACAAAGAAAACCATTCATATGTTCAAGGCGGGCCACCACTAGCTTAGCCCCATACCCGTAAGCGCAATACACAAAGATCTCAATAACAATTCAAAATGGCCAAGACCATGTAGCAAAGCTATAGTACCACAAAAGATACTATGAAGCAAGGCAAACGGGTAGATGGCGCCACTAGTGATGCCCAAGAACAATAACAATAGTTTATTTAAAGTAATGGTGCACCGTCAATAATCAAATGACAAAGCAAAACAATAGGAGCATGACGAGCAGTTACAATCAATATTGAATAACAAAGAGAATTATAGAAGATAGGAGACTCGAAGAGTAGGAGATCCAAGGCACGCGTTACTCATCTTTTAATTTGACTTTTACCATTCAATAATCTTTCTTACCAATAATCTCCAATTAAATAATAGATCTTTATATTATAAATAGGGAACAATAGATATTTATAGGGACAAAGGGATGTGGAGGCGTGGCTGGAGGTGTGGGTAAAGGGGGCTTTGATTTATTGCCCTTTTATATAAGTAAGGAATTAATTGTATTTAAATGGCCATTTGAATACACTAATTGCAAGACTAACAAATGTCTCCCATACTTGGCAAATTATCAAGTTAAATAATTATAAAACTACCAAGTGTCCTATACACTTGGCAAGACTATCAAATTTATTATTCATAAAAATGACATTTCTTAACACTTGGCAAGAAGAGCCTTATTTACTAATTGTAAAGTAGCACATGTTTTGTAACAAGTCAATTATTTAGAAAAATTACAAGTGCCTGTAGCATGTCTATTCTTTTGTGATTTAATTATTACATTTTGAGCCATATTTTCAAATGTAGGCATTCATTTAAGTAATAAACTTTTAGTTTTGAACTACAAATAATGACTAATTAAAGTATTAAGTCAAATCATTGGCAAAATAATTACTATTTTACTTAATTTATTGTTAAATTTTACGGGATGTTACAATGGAGGTTCTTTTCGACTGGGACCTTTTGCAGCTGGCTTTCTGCTGCAGTGCTGCCTTGTATTTTCACCCTTGTTTCGGCCGCATGCTTTCGTATCCTTTTTATTCATTTTAGTGTCCATTTTAGTGTTGTTTTTCCGTTTTTCACCTCCTTTGACTCTTGTAATTGGGATCGTATCCCCTATTTGTGGATACCTTTTGAACTTAATGAAATCATTTGTTATTTTAAAAAAAAAACTTGTACGTTGGGGGTTGTAATATTGGCATAAATAATAAAATATAATATAATATCATTGGGGTAAGTAAAAAATTCTTATCGTGTATTAGAGTTCTCTAATGTAACAATGTGCAAAATGCATGTGTGACACAAAGATATTGACAATATAATCAAAAACTTCTCCAATACAAGAATATCTATGGTGCTTATGTGACAACTTATTATTTGAGATTTTCATAAAAAAGAAAAGAAAATATGCTGAAATTTATTGACCGGAAGAAAGTGAATAAAATTAATTATAGACATTGTATTAAGGATGGCCAAATTCATAATATTGGAGATTGGAGATGCTCTTTGCCTCCTACTTTTAAGAGTCTAGACGATCCCAAAGAGATTGGGAGTTTGCTCATGTAGCATCCTTCTCCATTTATTTTTTTCACTCATTATAGACTCACATTTTTTACACAGGAATCCATTATTAGGAGGGTGTCTTTTAATCATTTTCGCCTAGAGAAAATTAGGAAAAAAGACTGCATATTTCATATTTAATTGAAAACTACGTTTAAAACTATTACCACGGAAGTAAGACGTAAAAATACCACCAAACGGGATTGCCTAAAGGAGTTGGTGCCTAATTTCTCTCCACATGTGGAATGCTATCTCCCAATTCCTGTTTTAACAAATGCTTTATGCCCTTCATGTCACACCTCCGATGGTATTCAATCTTCTTGAATATCTTATATCAATTATTAAATTCTATAGTGGAAGCGTTCATAAAAATAGCAGGAACGGGATGTACAAAATGAATTTTTCTTGCTTTTGGATTGTTTAACCTTTTATAAGGCTAATTGATTACTTAGACAAAAAAGATGTTTACTATAATTCCGATCTTATAACTAGGTTTTTCAATAAAATGTAAAGAACACAACAAGTTATGTTAATAGGAATATTTCATTGATTACCTGACCGAGTCAAACCATTGAAAAGCTTTTACAGTAAAGGGTAACCTTCCGATTAATAAAAAGATTACACATTTATTCTATCTTATATAATATAAGGCGTAAAAAATATATATATTAGAGAGATGAGCATACTTATTAATGCAAAATGTATTAAGTTCACAAGTGCATTCATAGTAGCTTCGTAGATATGCTTTCACTATATGCAAAACTCTACTTCAATTCGCGGATATGCTCCAAATCCTGGCTTGCTTCTCAATCATCACGCCTTCACTTATCTACAAGATCGTAAAGAAAAATGAGTGAGTACATGTAACACCCCGTAAAAATTTTAAGGCAAGTTGCCATTCAATTGAATGGTGAAAATTAAAATATGACCATAGGATTGTACTTGAATGGTTACAAGACTATCAATAAATTCAATATAACAATGAGATTTCATTGAGTTGAAAGATTGTTGCTCAAATGAATGTTAAAAATTAGAACATGATCATTGGTAACATGATCGATATTTGGACAATGGATTGAAATGAGAAAATAATTGTTGACATTGTATTAATAATGATTGACCGTATAAGGTTACTGTATTGAATAACGATGTGAATTTATATTGATATGTCACAAGACTCAAAAAAATTGTCGCTCAAAGATAAGGATGTGGGCATTGATTAGTATGACATGAATTGAAAGCACCGAATTGTAAACCCTACTAAGTTGAAGGCCTCGAATAACATAGATCAAAGTATTATGACTTAATTGTAAGACTACTTAAAGAATAAGGGCTGTCTGAGCAAATTGCCGCCAAGTGTACGGTAGCATATTGAGCCACGTGTCAGGATTTGGTTGGCGGAACTTCAAATTTTATTAAAACTAGCTAATTTTCAACTATTATAAAAGGGTTATTAGCCCTCAATCTTCCCAAATACCCCCTAAACCATCCCGTTTCTCTCTCAAATCCTAAAATTCGTTCAACGTGGCCAAAGGAAGTAGAAAACCAATAAAAGATCACCAAAACCCCTATCTGTCCTTTGAAAAAGGTCCCTTACCATATATAGAAGGATTATAGCTTGAAAAATAACTTTAATTAAGGAACATCAAGGTTTTAATGACCTTTTTTATCTTGAGATTATTCGAAGAAGATTTGAGGTGAGTAACTATTACTTTGATTTCATTTTTAACATTGATGATGTTTTGAAATGCTAAGCATGTATTTGATTAAAGCAATGAACATGAATTATGATGCTTTGAAAAGAAAGATTGATATATTGTATTTTAGAATTACTAGTTGCTCTACCCGTTTTATATCTATTTTACTCTACTCTGTTGCCACACTAGGAGCCATCTAATGATACCGAGATGGGCGACGATTAGTGTGGTATCTGTTCTGTATCTGTATTAATCTGTCTGGAATTCCGGTAGAGGTCAACCGGGATTCAAATATGGATCCACTTAATTGTATATGGCTATGATTGAATTGATATGATTCTGGCGCGCACCACGGGTAGTAGTTTAACTAGTGATAGAGCTCATCTGTGCATTGAAAAGTTTTGTGCATTAAATGATTTTTTGGAAAATAAATCTTTCATATAAAAGGTAAATCAAAGGGTGTTTGTTACTCACTGAGTACTTCGTACTTATTCCCTTATTTACTACAATTTTTGTAGATGATTGAAGCTATAACATATGAAAAGTAAGGCAAGTCAGGAGTTGGATCCTACTCGTGAAATGGAGTAGAGTTGTGCATGTAGTATAAATATGCCTTTGAAGTTATTATAAATTTAATAGTTTCATGCCCACCTCTATAGTATGTATGTTTTTACATCTTATAACATATTAGAAAATAGTGAGTTATCATCTTTATATTAATTTGAACTCTACTTTTCCTGTAAAAGTTTTCTAATGACTTGGCGCATTTTAGTAATCAATTAAATATATTTATTAATACAATTTCTTGTATTTTTATATTTCTTGAAAAACCTAGCTTTAATGTTTTCTTTAAAAGTTTAATGATTTGTTAAATTATATAATTAACTTTGTATATTAAACCCTGCAAGACAAGATAAATTGAATTGTTCTGCACGTCTCATCCCCGCTGTTTGAATTAAAGCTTCCGCTACAGAATTTGTAAATTAACATACGATATTCGGAAATATTGTAAAATTAGAGGCGGCGTGACAGTACAAAGTACTCAGTGAGTAACAAAACTTTTTTATTCATCTCTCGTTTGAGAGGTTCATTTTTAAGAAAATCATAGAATGCACAAAGTTTTTGAATGCACAAGAGGGCCCTATCATTAGTTAAACAACTACCTGTAGTGCATACAATATTCATATCAATTCAATCATGACCATATATATTCAAGTGGATCCATATTCAAATTCTAATTGACCCTTATCGGAATTTTCATATAGAACAATACAAATACAAAGTAAATATCATACTAATCGTCGCCCATCTCAGTATCATTAAATAGCTCCAGATATAGAACAAAACAAAGCAAAGCAAAGACAAGATAGGTAGAGCATTAAAAGTGATTCAAATGCCATAAATCAACCTTTTTTTTCAATGCATCAAAACCCAGTCCATCTCATAAAAAACTTCAATCAAATACACGTTTATCTTATCAAAACTTCATGAATGCAAAAAAGGAATCAAAGCATTCGTTACTCTCCTTTTTCACTTGACCAAAGGTTCTTTGAGTTGTTGACAAGTACTCTCAAAACCTTCTTTTTCCTAAATCAAAGTGGTGTTTCAAGTTTGATTCTTTATTTATATAAAGAGGGGTTTTTTTCTAAGTGTAAAACTAAGTGTTTAATAGGTTTTAAGGGTGATTTTTCTCCTTTTTACTGTATTTGGACGAATTTCCTTTATATTTAAAAACCTTGGAAACCACCAATAAGAAGTAAAGCATGATCTCTGATAAGAGAGAGCCAAGGTTCAAGATTCCTTTTTGAGGTTATGGATGGAGCGACAGCGAGCGAGCAAGAGAGAGAGAGAGAGAGAGAGAGAGAGAGAGAGAGGGCTAGGTTGAAGAAATCTTTCTATCAGCCATCTATTTATAATCGTCCAGATTTAGTTATTTTTAATAAATCTTTGAGTTTCACCAATCAGAATACGACACATGGCGCGATATGGCACCGTATGTGTTAAGAGGCGATATGGCGATATAAGGTTCACTTGTTTATTGCTCAAAAAGTCCTTATACTTTATACTGTCTTGCAAGTAAATACTGTACTTTAATTTATGTAATTCAGAGTCCTTCTATTTCTTATGATCGTACATTTAGGTTGTCATGTTTTAGATCATACTAGTTAATAACCCCAATCTTACTTTGAGTGTCATTTGAGTAGCAATCTTGAAATCTTCCCATTCAAGTAATTATTCAATCATCGTCAAAATAGCGACCACGTTGTCAATAACCATATTCTAATTCAATCATTGTGAAAATAACAATCACGTTGTCAATAGCCATATTTCACTTTTAGGCATTCGTTTGAGCAACAACCTTGTAACCTTATTAGGACATAATTGATACAACTCAAGTGGTTATTTAATCATTGTCACATAACGATCACGTTTGTCAATAGTTGCATTATATTTCTTGACATTCATTTGGATAACAATCTTGTAACTTTACAGTCGATGCAATTGAATTCGATGACGTTGTCTTATTCTAATTCTTGATGTTCATTTGAGTAATAACCTTGTATCCTTACAACTGTTACAATTCAATACAATCACACTGTTATCTTTTAATTTTTGGCATTCATTTGAGTGATAATCTTGTAACCTTGCAATTCGAGTAATTTTCCCCATCATCAGATAACTATTATAGTGCTAGATTCATTGTTAGACTTTTGCGGGATGTTACACTTCAGTTTCGTTATCCTTTCTTTCTCTATATATTTTTTAATTTTAAGTTCTTGCCTCTCTCTCTCTCTACTCGATATTTTTCTTCATTTTTGTTTGTAAATTTTAATTTTAAATGGAAAAGTGATAACTAACATAACTTTTAATGAGATTCTTTTATACAATTTGGGGAGCTTGCGCATAAACTCGAACCTATGAACTTATTTATTAAGGCAAAATTAGGTTGTATATTACAATTTATTATAAATATTGAAAAATACGGCAAAAACTAATCAGGGCCTTAATGACTGTAATTTTACATCTCTATGGTGAAAACATTGTCCCGTTTCTGGCATCTTCCGTTTCATCTCTCCACGTGTTTTCTTTGTTTATTTTTTACTTTTATTATTTATTTTTTTGGGTTTTATTGCTTTTTTTTTTCCCTTCGTCATTTTGGTTTATGACTTTTAGAAGTTACATTTTCGTTATCATTTAACTAAAATTAAAATATCACATATAGAAAAAGTGCTAAATGTGATTTTTTAACTATGTGACGTTTTAATTGAGTGTGACTTTTTTTTTATGCAATATAATTGACTTTTTCGATGTAATATGTAATTTTTTAATTATTTAGTGTGATTTTTTGATATAATATGCGACTTTTGTTCAAGTGTGTTTTTTTCGATATAATAATAGGTAATGTTTTAATCAAGTGTAGCTTTTTTCTATATAACATGTGGCTTTTTAATCAAGTGTGATTTTCTAATGCAATATGCGACTTTTTTAATCAAAAATATAACTTATATATATATATAATATGTGACTTTTTAATCCGCTGTGACTATGTAATAAGTGACTTTTTAAAGAAGTGTGACTTTTTCAATGTAATACTAGATTCTCATATCAAATTATTAAAAACAATAAAAATAATATGAAATTATATATATATTTTTTGTATATTGAAATGTTATTAAGTTACACTACCTAATAAACAATAATTAATTTTTAACATCACAAAACAATAATGTAATTTTTTTATCATCTTAAGGTAACTATAGTTTACATCAAATTTTAATGTTATTGTTGACGCAAATAAATATTATCTTTTTTTTGCACTAATTTAGATAAAATAGCATTACAAAATAATTATTGGTTGGATGGTGTCGTGTACTATAAAAATATATCTTATTCGAAACCAATAAACTCAGATAACATGACGACTATATAAATTAATAATAATACATAAAAATAGTTATATGTAAAATAATCGTAATTATTAATATTCATTTATATAAGGAAAAATTAAGAAAAAATTACAATAATAATTTTCAATTAACTTACACTAATGATATATATGTTTAATTTCTATTAATTATAAACTACAAATTTCAAGATATGTTAGACAATTGGATAATCAAATTTATCAATAATTTAAACAATTAGATGATGATAATTATATATTAGTTATTAAATCTAATAGCTAATGTTATCTCAAAATAGTGAAGGGAAAATACAAAAGTGAATTAAAAAAATGAAAAATTCAGAATACCGCACATATTACAGTAATATAAAATAAAATGTCTAAAAAGACCCTACTAACATATTTTTGAGAAAATTGCAGTACAAAGTTACCACAGCCCATTTCATTTAATTAATATATATATATATATATATGACATTTTAATCAAGTGTGAATTTTTCTGTGTAATATGTGACTTTTTAATCAGATATAACTTTTTAAATGCAATATACTACTTTTAATCAAATGCAATTTTTTAAAATAACATATGACTTTTTAATCAAGTGTGACTTTTAATTGAAAAAAATTTTTATGTATTATAAGAATTTCTTACAACCGACACTAAGTCACATTTGTAATAAATGTCAAATAATCATTATGTGACTTTTTAATTGAAGTTTAATAAGTCACGTATATAGTAAATGCCGAATAATCATAGGTGACTTTTTTAAAACATAAAGTTACATGGCATGTGATTTGTCTATAAATCTAATTTTAGTACGTATGAGACTTTTTAATTGAAAAAGTCACATGGAATGTGACTTTTTACAAATGACTCTAATTCACTTTTTAGTAAATGCTAAATAATAATTATACGATTTTTTTAAACAAAAAGTTATACAATACCTTATTTTTGTGTAAATTTATGTTTGTAATATATATATGGGACTTTTTAATTGAAAAAGTTATATAAAACGTGACTTTTTATAGCATGTCAAGGAACCATTATGTGACTCTTTAAAACAAGAAGTTACACAAGACGTGATTTTTGTGTAAATTTATGATTTTAATTATATGTGACTTTTAATTGAAAAAGTTACATAAGACGCGACTTTTAAAATCAACACTGGTTACATATGTAATAAACTCTAAATAATCATTATACATCTTTTTGATGTAAGTAGTTACCCTATTGTAACAAATCCCGACACACTTGAAACATGCTACTAGTCTTGAATAAAAATGTGACTTTTTAATTTTGAAATGTGACACAATCTATATCACATTTTAATATGGTTTTTTTTTTTAAGGTTATGAAAAAAGTGATAAGTAATATAACATAATAATTAATTAATAAAATTAAACCAATTCAATAAAAAAATGAACTTTTACAAAAGAAAGAAAGATGGGCCCAATTACTGTTATCCTTGTGCGCATGATTGGATTTGGTCACTCCCCACTCCACCGTCTTTTTACTGCTTTCTAAAATGGGTAATGTACACTTAACGTTCTCAACTTTTCAAATATTTATAGATTACATCACTAACCTTAATTCTGCTCGAGTGGATCCCGAACTTTTTTTGAAAATCCCCAGCCATGTCCCTATGGAGGGAAACTATCTAATCTACCGTTAGTCAACATCAATTCCAATATATGAAAAAGGATAATTTTGATAAAATATAAAAATGAATATTTTAATTTAAAAAACAAAAATAAATTAAAAAAAGAAAAAAGGGAGTTTGGTGCTTGCTGCCAGAGTGCTGCAAACATCGGGGGGAGAAAGACTCTCCTCAGCCCTGTTCCCGAAGGAGTCCCGGACATCTTTTTTTTCTTTATTTTTTAATTTATTTTTATTCTTTAAAATTAAAATATTTATTTTTGTATTTTACTAAAATTACTTATGGTCATATATTGGAATTGATGTTGACTAACGGTAGAGTGGATGATTTTTGTTTATAGGGACCTGATTGGGGATTTTGGGAAGGTTGGGATGTAATCTATAAATTTAAAAGGTTAGAGACTTTATGTATAGATTTCCCTTCTGAAATTCACAATGTCTAGACGTATTTTTCAAACTTCATTTTTATACTGGGGTATTTGTCTAACGTCCCCTTTCGCCCTATTCCTATTAATACAAGGGCCTGGAATTGGGCAACTTATATTGGGCCATTTCAGTCCATGGGTCCACTATCGTTCAGGCCCAGCCCACATACTAGTATATTGGTGATTTCAGACATCCAGCAAGCGAGTTACAAGCTGCAGGGTTTAAGGGTGTATATCACCGACTTCTCTCCGCTCCTCGCCCGCTGGCTCTTCCGTCACAACGTCTTCAAAGCAGATATCTCCAAAGCTTCTCCAGGCTCGGGTTCTTCATCCAATCTTCATCTCCATCGCAGGTTTCCTCTCTAACGCTAATTGGATTCTACTCCTAGTTGGCAGGCTTTGTTCATTTGTATCTATTCCCCTCCCCCAGCCCCCAATTTGTTGGCATGATTTGTTCATGGTTGTAGGTGCAAATTGAATACCCAAAATCGATGTGTTTCTCCCTTAATCTCAGTACTGTTCAACTTCATGGAGTGGAAGAACAGTGGATGCTTTTTTTAGAAGAGAACTTTGTCTTTCTGAGAAAAATGTGGAATTATAAAGGTATAGAAGTAACTAGGAAGAATATGGTTGAGCACTTTTATCCAAACCTGGTGGAATTACAAAGGGGAACTGTTTACATAATCTTCTTTTTCCCGAACTAATTGTTTTGCAGTTGTGCAAGGACATGATATGGTCAATTTTGGACTGTTTTTTGGAGACTGTAGATTTAGCTCCAAGTCAAGTGTTTGGTTCTTCATTTGTCCTTTAGAAAACATATCTATGTTCATTTTTCACTGCCAAACAGCGTTAGCATATTCTTTTTAAGGGTCAATTGCTTAAAGTGTGCATAATGAATTCGAAGGATAATTTCCTATCTGAATAACAATGAGAAATTGTCATTTCATTTTCTTGTCATTTTTCCATTTTCTAAGTTCAATCTGATATTCAAACTCAGTCAAGAAGCAAAAAAAAAAAGAAAAAAAATACCATCGCTTCATTGATAATATAGGCCTTGTATGTGCTTTTCAAAGTCATTTCTAATGACAAATTCATTTGACGAAATGAATTTATAATTTTTCTCTGGTTCACAACTCCAAATTCTCTCTCAAAAGAAACAAAAAATTATCACTCTTCACGAAAGTCATGCACAGGCTCACATAATTAATAGATGGACCTCCTATTGTCGGAAGAATAGTAGCTTACTAACAAGACATTCATCTAGCTGGTCTGATGTTAAATGCTCATCATGTTATTCTTGAGGAGCTTCTTTATTTCATGTTTATGGATTAAGAATTTGGAATAGAAATACCCATTTCCTTATTGGAGAATAGATCATTTTCAAGGAAACTCCTCTGGTTATTGTATGTATTTTCATAGCGTCGTAGAGGTGAGGATTGGTTTCTTGTTGACATGTTTCACTGTTATCAGATTATTGTGGTATTTTAGTCACTTTGGATGCCCTCGCTGAGATGAGTTGTATGATCTCATGTTTGAGATTGTGAGTGTTTTTTATTAATTAATTGATTTGAATGTCAAAATGATCCAGATTTTGTTCACTTTATCCCTGGTTGCTTTAGTTTCCTGCAGTTGGCTTGAGCTTGGCCCGGTAGTGGTATATTGCATTGCCAGACCATAGAAGTTGTCGTCGCCCTATGTTTTTCATTTTCAAACAACTTTCCTTTCACCATCTAAGGGTCCATTTGGCGTTGATTATAAACCAAATGGTTTATAACACATTTTCAATGGTTAAATTTTGAAGACATGCGGCTTAATTTGATTGGTTAAATTTTGAAAAGTTGTTATTTGATGTGTTTTGGGGGTGAGGTGTCAATGAGAGAATTTGACAAGTGTCTCAAGAATTTAAAATTCAAAATGTGTTATAAACCATTTGGTTTATAATCAATGCGAAACGGACCCTAAATCTGATCAGTTTAAAAAAAAAAAAAAATTCAATGAAGCTAAAATTTCGTCAACATTGGGTTTGCTTTGGCGCATCAGATTGTAGTATGGGTGAAGTAGCCAAAAAAAAAAATCCCCTACTGGAAGAATTGCATTTTGTCTACAAATAAAATTGTAACTACAATATTGAAGCTATTGGTTGTTCCTGGCCAAAGTTGAGGTCATTTACATTGACTCAGTCGGGGCACAAATGGATGACATTTTTTTAGTTCTAAAACTCATGCAGATATTGAATTGCTACCTATGTTTTATTCTAAGTCAGGTATTTGATATTCAGAGTCTATTCATTATTATTTGTCGAAAGCTTTTTGACTTTGTTTTACCAGTTATGAACTTCAAATTCTAGATTGCATTTTTATTTCACTTGGTACTTAAGATATGATTACACTTTATTATATTGAGTTTTTTAAAATTATTTTGAAAGATGGTACATTTCCTATCCAAATAAAGTTTATTTCATTGGCAGAAATTCTAATATCAGTTTGGTCATTGATTCATTACCGATTGTTCAATAATTCTGGCCCATTCAAATTATTTATGGTTGTTGAATATATATCATTCTCATGCATGCATTTACATGTACCTTTCAAATATAAAAAACTTTTGTTCTTTATAACTACAGAATATAAGACATGCAAAACAGAAAGTCCAACTATAAATAAAGCCTATGATTGGAATCCTCTGCAGGAAAGCGGTGTACCAGTAACACTTACTGAGACCAGATCGGAAGAGCGTCGTGTAGACGCCTAACTTGTGATTCTATTGTAGAGAGAGAAGGAAAGGCCCAAGATGATCACTGGTGGAAGGAGCTTTGTTTTTGCGCCGCCAGCATTCGCAAACGACACCAAGCGGCTACTTGTTTGCTCCGGGAACACTGTATCAATATTCAGTACCTCAACAGGCTTACAGGTTCCCCTTATTGTTCAATGTTTCCTGAATAAAAGAAATTAGGTTCTGCTTCTTTCTCAAATTTATTTGAATTTTCTGAAATTGTGATTTTGCAGATAAGTGAACTAGAAGGCCATAGTGCACCTGTGACGTCGGTGATAGTAGTTCCAGCTTCTACTCCAGCTAGCAAAGTCTTGTGCCATTGCTGGACATCGTCACTTGACGGCAAAATCAAGTTTTGGGATTTTATGGCACTTGAATTAATTAGGACTATTGATATTAGGTTACCCATCCACTCCATGGTAATTAAGCTTTATTAATACTTAATGAATTGATGTTCTTTGAGTGCATTTGGATAATGTTTTTGTTTATTTTTATTTGTTTTAACTTTTTTAAGTCTTTGACCATGACAAACGTGAGTCTCACCTTATCTATTTTACCCTGACCGGAATTATTTTCACATTAGCATCTAGAATACTTCTATGGAGTTCTTGAACTACAAATACATCTCATTTTCGGATTATTTTGATTCTTCATTATTATTCTTGGAAATGATCAGGCCTTAAAGTTTCTTCTTAGTTTTTATAACTGCATATACTTTTCTTGGTCACACTAGAAGAAAATAAGTTTATTGTGTATTTTATTCTTTTATAGCTTTCATTTTTTTCAATGGTTCTTCTTCTTCATTTACTTTTCATTGACACATTTAGGTTATTCCAAAGCTATTAAGCCAGCCTACGGAGATCATGGGGAAGTCCTCTAATCTTTTTGCTTACATCTATGTCAAAGGTCCAAAGCAGGGAATGTTCAATTCTTCATGTGGACATATTAAGAAGTGTAATTTAACCCAATCTCGTTTAACCGGGGTGAATTTGGCAGAGGTATGATTTAATTTGAGATGCATTGCTTTAATTCAAGTTATGATTAAACACGGTACAAAATCATAAGTAATTTTAGAAGAGTAATTTAAGGCCCTGTATGGAATTGATTTTCGCAAAATCTGTTTTCATTCAAATTCATTTCCAACCACACATTCACCTATTAAAATAATATTACATGTAAATTTGTAACTTTTCGTCACTTTTCAACCACACATTCTCCCAAAAAATCACTTTTCACATAATCAATTTTGAAATAATCAAAATCATACGGGCCCTAAGAAACATTGGTTTTGCGTAATCTATGGTATGATTTTTACGTGGAGTACACAAATTCAAAATAATTAAAGAAGAGAATGTTATTGACCTTGTCAATTTGCCTATAGACGCCTTCCCATAAAGTTGTGACTTTATCTGCTACTGTTGAACTGTGAACTTAGTAGCATTTCCCCCCTTAAATTTTGGTATAGTGTCATGTGTGATTGATATTTGAATTAATGAGCTGCATTGAAGAACATCTTCGAGCTTGTTCTAGGGAGGTTTATCTAAAATCAAACATATCAAACTTTAATACTAACCATATACTCTCCACAAAAAACAAAATTTCGCACTTTTAAATAATCTTTCTTTGTGTCCCCAACACATTCTCCCCAAAAAAATCAACTTCGATAAATCTGCTCTAACATGAAGCTCTATAGAACAACCTTTTACAAAAATATACATTTAGGTTTCGGAATGAAGTGGGGATTATGAAACATGCATACTTTAAAGACAATATAGATTCTGTACATTGATACAGTATCACTAGGGTGGAAGTTTGGAAGTAGAGACTTCAGCCTTTCAGGTCATGAGTCATTACTATAGCTAGATATTAATTGTTTCGATACCTTGACTTGTTCCTTAGGCGGCTAATGATAGAAAGGAAAGAGGGTAGTTGGTTTCATGGAAGAGTGCCTTTAGGTTTTCTTTTGAACCATTAGTTTCTTATGAACTTGAAAAGATCTTTTACAGCAGTTTGATCATATGCAAAAACTAGAAAAGTTACTTGTGATTAATATGAGGATATTGGAAGAGAAAGAGTTCTGTAGCAATGTCGATTAGAGAATGATTGCATGGGATTTGATTGAGGCGGTTTTGGACATGCAAGCAGGTTTGAACTTTTCATTTGAAGCAATTTTGGACACTTTCATGCAAGTAGCGATTGCATCAATTAAAAGACTTGGAAGGGCTTGTAGACAAACCTAGAGGCAAGTTGTCGTAAAATAACTCAACATTAAGATGCAAAAATTATTTGATCTTTGTTGTTTACTTTGCTGATGTCCTTGACAAAGATAAACAGATCTCTCTGGTGATTGGACAAACATATGAAAAGGTTTGAGTTGATGTAGAGTACAGCTTCATTTCCAAGCATGTTTCTATCACCCTCTGTTTTAGATTTGTGAACATGTGTCAGCATGTACGCATTTCTATAAACTTCCTTCTTCCCGTGTTAAATAATGAATAAACACATTTTTTTGGCGTCTGCTGCTTCCATACAGCAATAGCTGGAATTATGTCGTGGAACATGCCGCCTGTAGTATCTGGATGACATGCTTTCTACTATGTTTCTCTTTGGATTGCATAATGTTTTCATAGAAGCTGATCAGTTATTGGCTTAGATTAGAGCCATTTTCGAAAACTAGGATGCTAGCTTCTTTGGGCTTGCTTGGAAAGCAATTATAAATCAATTGGTTTATAAGCTAATTTGAATTTTGAATTTTGAATTTTTGGGACACATGGCTTAGTTTGGTTGGTTAAATTTTGTTGAAAAGTGAAACGTTTTTATTTGATGTGATGAGTTTGTGAGATGTCAACCATAGTATTTGACCCGTGTCATAAAGAGTACAATTATTAGTTTGATTATAGACCAATTGATTTATAATTGGTTTCCGAACGAACCCTTTATCTTATTTATACATTTAGTGAAAGTTCACAATGAGCGTACGTTGAATTCCTAGATCCACATGAAATATCAGCACCATTAGTCCTTTATTAATTAACTGGATATAGTGTTTCACTACTGAAATGAATTTATGCCATAATGTACTCTGAGTCATCTAACTTGTCTTTTCATGTATAACAACTTTTTAACTTCTCCATGCGGACGTGTTCATATGTTTGATATCTTCTATTCACTGTTTTACAGACTGATAAACCAGATTGCATAACCATTAGTCCTTCTGGAAAATACATTGGAGTATGTGAATCACGCAAGCTCCGAATATGGGAAATTCCGGCGGAAGATTCTGATAATGCTGTTCATAAGAAAATTAGATTGCATCATACAAAAAAATTTACCACTCTGGCTTTTCATCCTACAGAAAGGGTGGTAGCAGCAGGTGATGTAACGGGAAGGATCTTATTATGGAGAGGTGTTGGTTACAGAACATTCAACAAAGGTGCTAAAATTGTTAATGG
>CAVNYN010276095.1:0-11989 GCA_963692815.1 Nyctanthes arbor-tristis | reverse complement strand
CCCCCCCCCCCCCCCAGCAAGAGCTTCACTCATGTATCAATTTCACCATCCAAGACCACTTCTCACCTTTATATTTATACGCAAAGCATCTATTTGTTCTCTTTGAGACCCTTCCTTACAACTGAAAAATTGACAAACATAGGCTACAGCTCCAAAATTCAAGCTAATCACTAGGACTTCTTCAATATATCAATGAATTGACCAGCTCTGAGCCCTTCAACGAGAACTTAAGCAGAGGGTTTATTTAATTATCCTCCTAATTTACAAGACCACTAAGTTACATGTCTTTCTAAGAGCACGAGTAGTTAAGCACAGGGTCATTTTGTTTTCCTCCCAAATTACATCACCAATAAACCAAACTCTAAATTACAGTTGCAAGGGTTGTTTGACAAAGAAATGTGGCAAAACAGTGTCTCCTCCACTAGACAGAGACTGCATAAAATGTGGCAAATTCACCGAAATACAGAAAAAACAGTGCCTTGTATGAGATAATCTCTGCCTGTCGTGACCAGTGCGAGCATGCTTCAAAATAACTACCTGACACGATGATCACCCGAAAAGTAGATAAGGAAACTGTGCTTTCTGCTTGCAAATGGAGGCGTGTTTAACAACTAACTAATAAAATAATTCCACAAAGCTCAAAGCAAGTCAAAATTCTTTTTCATGAGATTCTAAGACCTCTCCATTCGGAATTCAATAACTACAGAAACTAGTTTCGACAAGGAAAGCCTCAGTAAAGAAATAAACCAGAATATGCATATATTCATGCCTATCAAAGAATATAGTGATAAAAGGAAATGAAGTGAAAACGTACCGCTTGTTGGAAGCCGGTAAGATAAATGGCAAGTGAGCACTCGTCTTTACCCGGGCACACCGCCTCCATTGTGACGTCAACAACGGCCGGATTCACCATTAGCGACGCTACATTTGAGAGAAACACTGTCACGAATAGGTGACTCAAGCTGCCCCAGTTCTCCATCTTCATCTTTCTCCCCCTACCGGTCACCGCGACTTGCTTTATTTTAACGATTTTAAAACAGAAATCGGTCGAGAGAGAAATATATCTATTTCTATTTTTTTAAAAATAAAAATCCGCAACACTCACGTCTTCCTCGTTTTTTATTATTATTTTTTTCTTTTCACTTTTTATTTAATAATAATAATAATAATCATATGTGAAGTGAGGTGAGGGGAAATTTTTTAATATTCCAAAAATATTGTAAACTTGTAAGAGAGGGAAAACAATTTTTTTTTTTTTATGTAAAAGCCCCAACTCTCAACTAATCAACATATATAGACTCTTGAACTATTTGTTAATTTTTTAGAGTGTCGAACTCGATACTATCAAATACAGAAAATTCATTCACAAAGTTATACAGGATTCAACAAACTTCGGCCTGTAAATCAATTCTCTTAAAATACTACAGTGTTTAGTTTTTCTAAAATGAGCTTTGGCTATGTGTTCAAAAATGTTACCATAAAAAATTTTACAAATTACAAAGGATGAATTTTTTAAGTGCATCATATTATTTTTATTTTAAATCAATAGTCATCACATAAATCATATATGTTGTGGAAATATTTATACACTATTCGTATATACAAAATATAATAATACGGATGCAATAAAAATAAAATAAAATAATTATTGTTTTTGTATATATAGAATGGATATTCTATTCTAATCCACCAACCAAGTCTATCATTATTAAAGAATGACAGCTAGACCTACCTCCTCCCTGCACGGAGCATCCGATAACTGGCGACTAAAGAATGCTGCATGGAATTTCCTAATCAAACTATCCCCAGTTATATATCGGGATTTCTATAGAACCAGATATGATTTCAAAATTTAAAATCAAATCTGATCATATAGCTATATAGATAGATCCATAGATAAATTTATGCGGCTACATGTAATGACCTGTGCGGCCGCACTAGGTCACATGGGCTGTCTGACCGAGCCGCATGCCTAGTACAGCCTCACAGAAAACATATGCAGGCGCATAAATATATTGTGCATCCGCACAGGATAATTGTGCGGCCACATCACCCCATGCGGCCGCATATGCCATTGCATGCGGCAGCATGGACATATATGACCAAATCTGATTTTAAACTTTAAAATAGATCTGGTTCTACAGAAATCCTTAATTATATATGAAATGTCGATCAGTGTAACGTGTGATTGATTATCACTTATTTGGCTAAATTGTAATTTAAAATAAAAATGATTTTCTAACATGGGTGGGCGTGTTTCAATTTTTGACAAATTACATGCGTGTAATTTGTTTCACCTTTCTGGGAATTATTTTTTCTTATTCACTTAGTAAACGAAAAAAAAAATTACTGTTTTCTTCTTAAGAAGTCCGGCCAAACATGCTCTAAGTTTGACATCATTGGACTATTTCCTAAATAGGACATTTGTCGTGTTAGTAGGGCTAATAACAATCTAACACAACCAAGACCATTTTGTTATGTTAGTATGGCCAATGACGAAGTCTTACCAGTCATTTTACCTCGACCAGGGTTGGGTGTTCTCAATTCAGACCAATTGGCGAATCGGCATGTTCGTAAAACCAGTCAATTTCAGCAAAAAACCAAAAAAATATTGATTAACTGACAAACTGAAATGTTTATTTTGATTCACCATTCACCCAAACTGACATTCGGTTTGGTTTTGGGTTCAACCGGAAACCGAACCGACACCCAAACCTATACTTGTGGACAAGACAATAGAGGTCCATCAACTCCATAATTTGAGAAGGCAAACTCAGTTTAGTTAGGCTTATTGAAGTGATAAATTTACTAAGAATTGTCGAAGGTAAAATTCCAAGAAAGAGTTATATTATTATTCAAAATGTACCACTTTGGGTGGCTGGGTGCCACTCCTATCACAAGAGGTGAGACCCATCTCACTAATAATAATTGGATCAAAATCATCATGAAAATAAAGATATTATAACCACGTCATGTTAATAGAGACTAAAGGATGGATGGTGCTGAAATTATAAGTTAAAGGCCATTAATGCAGAAACCTCAAACATTAGCAGCCTTTTGCACAAATTAGACCTTTTCTTTTCTCTTATTTTTCCCTTTTTTCCCCTCCTCGTTGGTTGAGGAAGAAATAGTTGTGACGTTTCACAATCTCCCAAACAAAAGCACATCCATTTCATGCTTTTATTAATGTGATCTGAATACGCTTATCCTCCTCCATAAGTATATTTGCACGTGAACTTCAGCAACTTCCTCCTTTGCAGGTACAGGAAAAGATGAATTGTAAGATGCTAGATGGTAGGTTTATAATACTTTTGAAATGTGTTGTTATATCACCTCCCATCTTACATAGGTACATGAATGCACACCACATGAAGTGCTTGAAATTTTTCGTTGTAAGGGTGAACTGTGAACGGGTTACAGGGATCAAAATCACACTAAATGGACTAAAGCAGCTGCACGGACCTCCAGGATCAATGTTGACGCAACCATTTTTAAGGAGTTGAAGGTGGAGCTGGGAATGGTTAATATTAGGGATGGCAATGCCACTTTTCTTGCAACCAAAACAATCAGGTGTTTGGCAACTTGGACGGTTAATATTAGATTATAATCTGGATTATAATCTACTACTTGGCATAATTTTATTGGTTGTTTTTAGTAAAAAGTAAATAATTATAGCTTGACTCTTCCGATCTTTAACTTTTTAAAAAAAGTGAAAGCAATGAAATGATACCATATGGTAGATTATAATCTAGATTATAATCCATCTAAGTTGCCAAACACCCTAAATGAGTGTGATTGGGAGTTTAGAGCCCAAAGAAGCTGAAGCAATGGCGCTTCAAGAATCACTCAAACAAAAATCCATTGTAAATATTATTGTGGAAACAGATGGTCATCTTTTATTCCAAGCTTTGCACAGAACCTCAAAGAATTTTCCCACTTAGGATTGCTCATTCAGGATCGTCTATCATTTATAAATTCAAAGAGAGATACTAGCTAGTGCTTGCAAGAACTTGTGACTTCTGGAAATTACACCTGATATATGACAATGAAATTGAAAGGGCTAGTTTGCACATAAAGACCCTACCCGTTTACTGTCAGTACAGTTTATTGTAAAAAAGACCTTATCATCCAAAATTGTCAGCTTTGTTATTGAAATAACCTTTTTACCCTTAATCTCAACTAAAATATAAAGACAAATATTTATATTTTTTGTAGGATTCTGACGAGAGGTGACGTGTAGGAAACTTCTTATTATTGTTTGATGTATCATGTTAGTATTTATATGGGTTGTCGCACGCCACCAACATCAATGAAGTCGGAGCTTCCACTGGAGATTTCAAAATACTTTTTAATTAACTGGGAAATCGGAAATGATTAATTCTTTTTGTGGTGGTGGGGAGGTAATACCATGATAACAGTTGAATTGGTAATTTTTATCTTTATATTTTATTTGAAATTAAGGGTAAAATAACGAAAAAAATAATTATATTTTAGAAAAAAGAAAATAAAGGATATAAATGCCATTTTAACAACAAAAATTGACAAATTTAGATAATAAAGTTCTTTCTGTAATGAACAATGATACATTAAGGTAAAAATCACCAAGTTAGAAACTATAGAGTCTATTTCCACACTGACACGAGCAATGGCATAGCCAGCATAGAAGGGAAGGGGGAGCCGGAATGAAAACTCAAAAAAAGGCATATATAAGTATGACTTTTTGAAAACATTAAACAAATTCAAGTGCATTACAAAATAGTGTTCAATAACTCAAAACCTAAAAGTAGGCTGAACGCGACGATTTTTTACATTATTTCACTATCTAAAGTGTAAATTTTATTACTTAAATCATAATTTTTATTCACCTCAACCAACATAACTCAATTAGCAATTACATTATATCATTATCTAAAGTCTAAATTTTAAATCATATCAAGTCATGATGATTTTAGAAATTCTGGTTCTGGCTTTGTTTTAAGGCTTTTGTTTCTTCTTGGGCCAAAATTTATTGTCCCCCCGAGCCCAAGTCATTGCCCCGCTAGCCTAACTTCAAATAGACCTGAGCTCAAAGCTTAAATTTTTTTTTTTAAATTTTTTCCTTGGCTGTGGGCCGAGATTGGGGTGGCTCGGGGCCCAGTATGGCCCCCATCTGTCTTCGTCAGTTGACACAAGACGATAGGGTCTATCTGCGCAACTTATTGTTCTGATATATTCAGCCTCAACCTTATTTTGGTTAAATTATTTTACCCATTTTAGTTAAAAAAAATTATAGCAGTTTTTCCATTTTGATTAAATATATATAGGATTCCGGAAAATTGAATGCGAACGCGGGCTCCATCTACAGACTATAGTCGTGGACAATGGGGGCGTCAAGAAGAAAATTTAGTGGGGCCAATGGCAAAGTCAGAACCCTTTAACCCGTAGTATCCAATTTATTTTATTTCTTTTCTTTTTAATTTTTTTATAGAAAAGACTTATAAAAATAGAAGAATAATGATCCTTTTTTATATGTAATGAAACAATTACCTCACAATAAACACAAAACATCATACAATTTACCTCAAACAAAAATAACTTTGAAAGTTTTTATAGTTTAAATCCCAATACAAAACAAAATTTGTTTATTTATTTAATGATTTAAACCTATAAAAACTTTGCATGAGGGAATATATTTGATACATTTAAATTTTCAGGCTGCAAGGATTGAAGATATATCGATCAAACCAGAGAATTGAATTTTATTATAACAAGAAAATCAACTGGTTAATGAATATTGGCCTTTGACCAACAACAAAACAAATGAACTAATTATTGTGTCTCAAATTTCTTCTTTGATTTCCTTATTTACAGTCTACTACATCCATGAAAAAGATTTAAAGAAGGAAAAAAAAGGCTCAAACCCCACATTAAAAAAAAAAAAATCACAGGCCAATGGGACCTCATTAGCCCCCAAGTGGCTTCACCACTGGTCGTGGAGAATTAAGAGATCATGTAGAAGTTACAATGAAAATTTTTTGGCACCTTCGCGCGTGCTAGAATCATGGTTTGAGAGTAACATTATATATTATATACTAGTGCTAAGTTATAATTTATTCGAGATCTTATACTATTCTAGCGTTCAATTGTAGAGCATTCTAATTTATTTTTTTTGTGAACTTGAATACTGTGTCACGCGATGTATAAATGATATACGTTAAATTGAGTCATTTATACATTGATTTACTTCTACGTTATACAATGTAATGCCATAGCATTATAATTGCCACCTAGATTGGTGTTAAACATTATTATTCATGAATCTCTTTGAAATCATTCCAAGTTCCATTTTTTATTACAGTACTTGTAATTGTATTCCAATTGTAACTAACACATGAATTATTGAGAGTTGGTAATTGTATGGTCATTGAGACAGGCTGTTAGCATCATTGTTCAACTATCTGCTAGCTACGCTTCAAGATTAAAGCCCAAAGTCTGCTACCGACTTTCAATTTAAATGCCACCTCCATATATATTCTATGCATAAACCCTGACCCATTAACCTGAAACTGATCACAAAACTCCTATAATAATTCAGCACCTCCTCCACCAAACTCGTACGCATTATATTTCTAATTTCTTCCTGAGCAAATTTTGGACTTTGCATGTGAACTTATTTTCAGAAACAAAATGTATACACAAAATGGTCAATTATATTACTCGCTGAGGCAAATCAGGCGACCACCTCAAGTCTAGAACTGAAAAGGGGCTCATTTTGGTTACTTCTAATCTTATAACGTACATTTTACAAGCAAACATTATAAATTATGTTGCAAATTGTAGTTGTGAAATGATTTAGTTGTTTACGATAACAACTACTCTATGAAGGCTTATTTTCTGAACGTCGCCCTTACGAAACACAGACGAGACAATTCACACCCACCACATGTTAGGAGTTGAAGGTTTCTAGAATGATTAGAAACGTAAAGACTCTCCTAAATTCCACACAAATTAATATTTTATGATATTCCAGGATAGTTTTATGTTAACGGCATGTAATCTTGTACTAAAGTCAAATGCTAAAATATATTATGTGGAGAGAGGAGGATAATGAGAAAGAAAGTTGTAAGTTAATTAATTGATATATTTTTAATAACCGAACTTCTTTTGATATTCATTTATAATTGGCATGAGATCAATATAAAAGGGGTCAACCGTCAACATCCAGATGCAAAGAAATTACAATCTAAGTTGAGAAGGGAAGCAAGTAAATGGAGTTGAAAGCAGCAGAGGAAAAGGCTTGGCAAAGAAGAGAATTCAGGGTGTCAAGAGGCAGAAATCACAAGACAAGTGTGAGTAACATTTTAAATGCCATAGAACAGGTTAATGGCGGAGAAACCGTTTTCCATGCTTCTGAGAATGGATCGTTCAAGATGAAAATCCGGGTGAAGAAGGAAGATCTAAAGCATGTGATCGAGGCCATTAGAGATACCAGAGGGAGCCCGCGTCAATCCATGCCATCTATGTCTTTGGAGCAACGCTTGAATATCTTGCGTAGAAGACATTTATTGAGAGCCAACCAAGCCAAGGTTAGAAGCCAGGTTTCTTGGACCCCCGTTCTTCACAGCATACCCGAGGAACACTAACTTCATTGGCTCATTCCCTTGAAATTTTTAACTGGGAAATTTTACAAATTTTTTTTGACGTGCTGTAGAGTTTCATTCTTTCTCTGGTTGTGTGTGCGTGTTCGTGTTCGTGTTAGATTGAGAGTTTTTTACGTACATAAGTCCCGTTCTTATATTGACACATGCAAGTCATTCTTATATAATTAACATATATATAGAAGGTCTCCCATTTCTGCAGCTTTATATCTGCTTTGAGAATAAGACATGAAAGGTAGCTAACTCAAATATCAGGGTAATTGGCACACGGGGTCCTTACCTTTGAACGTTCTTGTCCAATTGGTCCTTACCTATGAATTTCATCAATCCATTCACCATTTCCCGATTGCCCTGCAATCGAATCAATCCTTTCCAGTGAAGACGAAAATCATGAAGAATCTCTCAAAAATTTAATGGAAAAAAAATAATAAGAAGCAACTGAAACAAGTTATTTTTTCAGTGACCGGCTGACCGCCGCAAAAAGACGGATTGCTGAGTCAGTAATGGGGATGGCAATTCAAACCGACCCGACTGAGAACCTATAGGGCCCCGATCCGAACGGGGCAAAATTTTGCACCCTTTGGGTTGGCAGGTTGGATTGGAGAGGGTCAGTTCATGGTAAATTGGGTCACGGGACGGGACGGGGTGGGGCTTGTTATGGTCAACCCAAACTTCCCGCACCGTTTAAATTAAAAAAATTAAATAATAAATTAAAAAATACATAAAAAATATATGGAAAAAATAAAAAATATATAAACAAATTTAAATGGGTTAGTAAACGAGGCAAAAACCCCGAACCGATCCGCCCTGAATTTTGGCGGATCATGGAGCAGGGCAAGAAAAAAGTTTCGCGGGTCAGGACGGGGCCCGAACCCAACCTGTTGCCATTCCTAGTTAGCAAAGATAGAGAGAGAAAGAGAGAGAGGAAAACATCTGAGGAAGGAGAGCGTGCCTAATGAATCTCTCTCTTACATTAATTTTTAACCCCACTTTTATGGGTAGTTTTTCTATGCTGTCAGAGTGTATTACGTGCTAAGTGTCGACTAGGCACATTAGGGGAAATGATGTCATCATCTTTCAATGTATTTAATAGATACTTATCACATAATACATTAGACTCTATAAAAATAGTGTCCAATAGATATCATAAAATATTTTCTTTAACAGAGGTTAAGATACCCGTTAAAGAGGCTGAACAAGATTGCACTCATTCACGAGGTCATTTTCCTATGTGAGCTTTTAAAGATGCGAACTGTTGGTGGTAATTGCAGATAATAACGACGACATTTTGTTTTAGAGAGTAGAAAAAAAGGGAAAATGATACTAATAATTTTGAGATAGTTCACTTTTTTAGTAGTGATTCAAGTCCCACTAGATAGTACCCGAAGTAATATCTCGCGATATTTTTCCTAGCCAAGAGCCGCCCCCAAAAATGGAAAAAAAAAAAAAAAACAAAACAAAGACCAAACACACGCAGGATTGTTCATACCTTTCGAATCCTAACTAGAAATCCCTTCGCCTTCATTCTTACTATAGCGATGACATTGCAGATCTGTCTAGCCAAACCCAAACTCTACCAGCGGTGTCCCGTGATGGGACTCCACATCCAAATCCCAACTACACCACTGGATTTTGGGGAAACCCAAGTTCTGCTCGCGAACAATCATCCGTGCTTTCCTTTTAGTTTTCCTCCAACGTCTTCTCCTGCTACGGCGGCCAGCCATGTTCCAGAAAGTCAGAATTTTGTTTAAAATGCGATGTACAAGTATGGAATTTGGTAACAAATGACGACTTAATTTTTTCAATTTTTTCTTTCCCATTGTTGTTTGCATTTTAAGTCGATCTATTGTGATTTATGTGAATTTAGTTTATGAAAGTTGTATTTCACTTGCGACTTTGATCGTGATTCTTTGCTTGTGAAAGTGGTATTTTGCTTGTTTGAGTGATCTGATTGTGTATTTGCTATTTTGCGTCGTTATTTATGATTGTTAGAATTTCTTTAGTTGTGTAGTATTACATTAATATAAACAATCAGATCCATTGAATTGTACATACAACCCATGATTGTAACTAGTGGACTTGCATTCTTAAGGGGAAGAAAAAATTCTAGTCCATTATTACCTTGATAGGTATAGAATGAAGGGGAAAAAGAAGGGAGTTGTATTCTTTATGCATATGATGTTTGTCTAGGGGATTTTTGATGTGGTTTTGTGCTTTTTACTTTAGAAATTACAATTAATATTCAAGTGCGTGTTGGCTGATAAATATTAACATGTTTAATGGGTTTCTTAATGTTGACAAGGACTACTTTTACAAATTGTGCCCATGGTAAAACATTGAAAACTTTTAATGAATGACTTTTCTTACTATAGATGTATAGCATTGAAAACTTAGTTGTTAGTAATTGCTTATAAATGAAAATAAGTTTCCTAACTTTCATGGATAACGTTTATATGTAACTTGATTTGATGATAATTCTTTTGTAATTCTTTTGTAACCTATTTGAATCCATCATAATTTATTGTAATGCAATTAAATTTTTAGTTTTATAGTTTCTGTAATATGATAACATGAAATTCTCTTTCTAATACTAGCACTTGTCTATTGATATATGAGGTTGAGAAGATTCGGCAACAGCGTGAAAGAAGGTTGAGAAGAACGTATTTATCTTGAAAAATTCCATGGTCTTTCATTGTTTTTAATCCATTTTGAAATTGCATGGGGTACCTTATTCGTGACCACTTGCTCTTTATAGCGATGTACAAGAAGGTTAAGAATCTGTCATTGTTAAATCATATGCAACAAATTGGATGAAAGTAGAGCACAGTGCTGCTGAAGCTTGTTGAGTATAAGATTTCATGTGTTTCTTGTTTCATCTTCACCTTTATTGTCCTGGAGAAAGATCTATTCACCTTTGTAGTAGGGATTTTATGCATTTCTTAGACATTGTAATAGAATTTGATTATGGCTATGTAACATTAACTTGTAAGTGCATGTAACATCAACTCGTAAGGTGGCATTTTTCTTGGAAAAAATTCCAGGTTCTTTGGCCCCTTTTATCCATTTTGAAATGGCTTGGGGTGTCTTGTTAATGTCATAGACAATGTTGTTGTTACCTTTGTTGTTGTTATGGAAGAACTTGCTACTTGAGTAATGAAAGATTTCGTTAAAAACTTGCAGGTATCTATGTTTTGCTACTATCTTTACATGATCAAATCAATGTCCATCTATCATGGTTCATAATGTCCAATGAAATATTGCAAAAGATGTTGTTGGCGATAATCAATTGAAAAAAAAATGTTTTCCAATTTCAAGAATGAACAAAAATAGCAGTTTAGAAAGTATTTCACCAGTTTAGGCTGGAAAACAAAAAAAAGAACATCATATTTCACAAGATATGAAATATTTACAAGACAACGCTATATTAGTATATACTGGTTCGTTCATTAAAGTTCACAGAAGATATAACAATAGGAAAGAGTATTGTAATTTTGCGACTGGTCTTCCCACCTTATCTTTGCTATCGGGAATTGTCCTACCTTTAGCAATTGTTGTCACACCCCCAATTTTTTATTACGTCATTATATCGAAATATCGGTAGCAGAAGCGTTATCTCAATTCAAAATCGAGGACGAGACTTTACAAATACAAGTTAAATACTATTGAGACGCTTTCGCTGCGCACTCTGATAATTAAATGTATTGTGAGCTACTCATAATGAAACGGTAGCCACTCATTGAAATCTCGATCACATACATGTATCTCCTCCACCTTTGAGATGATCCGGCCACATATCTTTAATTTAATACGTACAGGATTGTAGGAAATGGGGGGTGAGTACAACGTACTCAGAGAATAACGACATGAGTTGGCTCATGCTGAAATAAAAGAAGGTCATAATACCACAAGGAAGTCAATCATAAGTATAAGTTGGGCCATCACTAACTTAGCCTCTATCCATAAGCACAATTGCTATGATTCAATAGCAATTTCAAAATGGCCAAGACCATATAGTAAAGCCATAGTATCACAAAGTAAATGAGTAAACAGCACAACTAGCGATGCCCAAGAACAAAAACAATGGTTTATTCAAAGTAATAGTGCACCGTCAATAAGCAAATGCCAAAGCATTACAATAAGAGCATGAGAAGCAATTATACACAATTAAATATTGAATAACAAAGAGAGTTATGGAAGATATGAGTTTTGAAGAGGAGGAGCCAAAGCACACGTTACTCACCTCAAATATTCATCGAATAATCTCAAGTGGAAAGTGCTATTAAAGCCTTGATATTCCTCAATTAAAACTATTTTTCAAGTTATAATCCTTCTATACATAGTAAAGAACCCTT
>CAVNYN010276093.1:0-14804 GCA_963692815.1 Nyctanthes arbor-tristis | reverse complement strand
CAGTTATATTCAACACCTTCAATGCAGAAATTGCAGTGATGATTCCCAGTGCGCCATCATACATTCCAGCATCAATAACAGTATCCTGTTTGAAACACAGAGAGAATTGATTCCAAGTTAAAAACTCTGCCAGACAAGTGGCTAATTCTGGAAACTATAATATTTTAGTATTAAATATGTACTGTAATTGCTTCACCAAATGAGAGCCAATTAACAAAGCCTTCTCACTTGGATTCATCCCATCAGTTCTACCATGCACATTTCCCATTGTGTCCACCCACCTGAAAAATGAGGCAAAATCAGCAAAGTTTTTTGAACACTCTAAATGAAAAGACATAACTGTGACAGCTCACGTTCTCAAACCAGCATCCTCCATCCATGCCCGAATAACATTTCCTGCTATGATAGAAGCTGGACTCTGGAAAGTTCTCTCTAGAAATTCATGTTCATTACTTACCTGCAAAGTCCGTAGAAAACAAAAGGTTACAATAGACCTGATTTAGCAATGAATAACATACTAAGTTTATAAAACCATCATTGCCTGTGTTGAAAGACACGAACCCAAGTGGAAAAGTAGAATACATCAAACAGAGTTTTATCCTTCAAATGGCACATTCAGTTATCTGTGGGCTCAAGTCCTATGCATAGATTCTCACATAATCTCTTTTGTCCGTAGTCCCCGATGTACACTTTTCAGGATATATGTGATGACAACATTATGTGAGAACTGTATATAAAATAGTGTTGCTCCACTTTATGATGTTGCTCAGATAAAAAATGAACACAACTACTGTTGAAGAACTAAACATTTGAGAGGAAGATAAGTATAGTGACCAAGCCTCCAAAAGAATTCTGTAAAC
The DNA here is from genome assembly GCA_963692815.1 of Nyctanthes arbor-tristis. Classification (NCBI taxonomy): domain Eukaryota; kingdom Viridiplantae; phylum Streptophyta; class Magnoliopsida; order Lamiales; family Oleaceae; genus Nyctanthes; species Nyctanthes arbor-tristis. The sequence goes on along the minus strand of CAVNYN010276093.1, from coordinate 13,944 downwards.
TTCTGAGAAACGGAAAAGTTTCTGTAAGCTTCTTGTTATACTTGATTTCGGCCATAACTTTTGTAAGTTAACGAGATCCACATTCAAATAGATAACAAAGTGACATTGAACGAATTTCCTACTAGTTCATAACTTAGATAACAAAAGAACATCGAATGAAGTACCTTGCCTAGTTCAAAAAGTCTCTGCACCGCTTCTTCCTTTAGGATTTCTGGATAGTTTTTGCCCTCTGTATATTGAATGGATATAAAGTCAGGGCCTAAAAATAGGAAGAAATAATATAGTATAGCAACTATAGCAACTCTATAGCGTTGACGATCTCGTGCAAATAAAAATTACATTGTCAAGAGGTACACTACATTGCATCAACAAAATAAATCAGAAACTCCCGCTGAATGACAGGACAACAAGAATGATACTTTATGAGATTTAAAACTGCCGTTGCTTCTTTTTCTTTTGATTTTTTCAGCAAGATGTCCATGACCTTTATTGAAATTATGATTTTGCAGAAGTGTACCATTTCCATCCAGTGAAATAAAAAAAAAGGGAAAAGAAATGGTATTTAAACCAAGAAGCACCATTTCTGGGAATGAAACTACTATTTAACAGTTGACATCGGATAAATTCTATTTCTTCAATCTTGACAACAAAAGAATAGCCACTCACGTCCCCTCCTTTTCCCACCCCAAGGATAAACTAAAAAGAAAGCGTTAGAATCACCATTAATAATAATTTTATAAAAAGACCCAACTTTTTTGAGTTCTGGAAAGTCTGTGGAAAGTGTGTACCACAGATCACATGTTTCAAGTTTAACGTTGCTGTCGATTCACAATCCAAGAAATGGGTCACCATTCCAAGATATGCTATAGCTTCATATGCAGTATTCAGGGAAAAAAAAAACCAAAAACTCCTCCATCCAAACAAATCTAAATAAATCTAACCCACGGATAGAGGAATCGCCAATCTAAAAACTCTCAAATTAACATCAAGTACAAGAACTAAAGCTCACATTTTCTCGAGATAATCTTGAAGGAAATAATAATAATAATAATAATAATAAAAGCCACAACGTCGCTAATCTCGCAAACTCATTGATGGAATAAAATCTTAAAGAAGGGAGAGGAAAAAAAAAAAAAGAACATTACCAGAAAACGTGCTTATCGAACCCAAGGTTAGTGGCAAAGTGAGGACTTGGATAAAGAAAGATAAGATCAACAAAGCAATAGCGTTTGTGGGCATGGTATAAGGATGCAAGCACACATGATTTGGAGAAGAAGAATGCAGAAACGCCATAAAAAAGAAAAAACAAACAAATAAAAAAACTTGTTATTCTAGTCTATACAGAAACCAGAAAACAAAGCAAGCAAAGGCAAACCAGGCTACGCAAGTGTGTGAGACTGTACGAGTAAATAAGATGGTAGTGGTGGCGTCTGAGGTCATGGCGGCTATCGGTTTTGTGGCTCGCTAGATTTGGCCAGGGGCCCCACAAACTCACGGGAGCCCCATATCTTTTCTAGTATTTTTTTTATCTTTTGTTCTCAAGTATTCTTTTCATTTTCATTAACCAAAAATTGACCAAAAAGTCGGCGCTTCTTTTGTCTGTGTATTCATTCTTCTTCCCCCTGCCTACTGCCCACTTTCTGCCTAATTATTACTACTATTATTAGTGTATGATGGGAGAGGAAAGCACTGATTTTGAGAAGCAATTGAAAATGGTAGAGACGATTGAAGTCAGAGACAATTGGAGGACAAGGAATGTACAAAAACATTTGCTTTTTCTATACTCATAGTGGAAAATCTCCTCTTATAGTAGTACTGTGTGTATATATATATATTTTTTTTTTGCAATGAAATCTGATCATTAGATAAAATTACAAAGGGATTGTCTGATCCTCTTTATTTTTTCTCTTTATAAATTCATGTACCATATTATGACTGTAGACTTGATAACTACTCAAGAATCACCACGCATTTCAGACTTCAATTAAATCTCCACCACTCATTTCCACTCATTACAAATTCCCTTTATAAATTCAAAAAATAAAGAGCTTCAAACAAGCTCAAAGCGTTTGGCAACTATCCTACTATATGGCATCATTTTATTGGTTGCTTTTTGTAAAAAGTAAAAGATTGCAGCTTGACTTTTACTTTTTGACTTTTTGAAAAAAGTGAAACCAATGAAATGATATCGTGTGGTATATTATAATTTGGATGTGTTGCCAAACGCTTTGTGGGGACTCTAGAATTGTGGGATGGAGACTCTAGAATTGTGGGATGGAGAGAGTTAGAAGGGATCAATAAATATTTTACTCTCATTATTTCACAAATTTAGTCTTGTGTACTAATTTTATCTATTTTAAAAGAGTAATTCTAGGGAGACATGTAAAGGTGACATTAATAGGTGACATTTTTATGTGACACACATTTATTAGTGATGATCACATGATTACTTTTTTATTATCTAATATAAGTGTACCACGTAAGAATGTCACCTATTAATATCTATTTTTCATGTCTCTATATAATTTTTGATTTTAAAATGATAGTCAACTTATCATATTCAGTATGTTTTTATTTTTTCATTTTCATATATCCTTAGTTATCATATTTATTATTATTACTTCACATCAACTACACATGTATTGAAAGTACAATTAATATGACATAATGAAAAAAATACATGTAAAATTTGATGTTTCGATTATATTAACAATTATTTCTTAAAAACCATTTTTATGGACAAAAGGAGTTCTATTTTTTATGTGATTATGAGAGAATTTTCCTTATTTTCAACAAAACTTATACCGCTTTTATGTGATGGAATACGACTATAAAATTGAAATAGAGACTAACCATTTGTAATATACTTTTAAAACAAAAAGAAAAAGGAAAAAATGTGTGCCTTTTCCATATGGATGCATGAGGAGAGAAACTTCTTTCACGGTGGGTGATAATTTACCTTTTTTCTTACAATTAATAATTAGTGTTGCCACGCAATTGTGAAAGGAGTCGACTGCTTGCATTAAATTGTGTTGAAATTCATAAATATTATATTAGTAGTTAACAAAAGGGTTAATTTCATAAAAGGTCCCCAACTTTTACAAAAAATAACAATTTCATCACTAACCTTATTTTTTAAGCATGTAGGTCTCAATATTTCAAAAATATACACAAAAGGTCCCTATATATTATTTTTGTCAAGTTTCATTATTCATTTTTTCTTTAAAGACATTTTTACCCTTTATTTAAATCAAAAAAATTAAGAACACAAAAATTTTAAAAATTTATTTTGATCACTCTACCGCTTTCTTTTTCACACACTTATACATATTCATTTGTATATCGTTTTCCTATCCACCCACTTAATACATACTATACATACACTTTAATCAATATATTATCTTTTCTATTTACTTACATAACACCAGTACCACCACCACTAATGTCATAGTCACTTTAGGCAATAAATTCTCCTAAATAAGTAATTAAATTGAGATATAACTGAGATTCAAGTCATAAAAATTGAATGATTAAAAATGTATAAATTTTTCTTGTGAAAAAATTGAATATTTGAATTATTAGTGAAAAACTGAAGGATTTTTTCCCCTTTATTTCCGCTACAAAATCTCTTATTCCCAATTTTTGTTTCTACATATAGCTAAAAATGGATCCCTTTTTTATTATTGTCAAAAGACACTGAAAAAAATATATTGCTTTATCTGATTAGTTACTGCTAATTTTCACTAAGCACCACAACCATTTCCCTTGCCTTTTTTTTAAGAGAGAAGGCATAAGCCACTCTAAAATAGAAAATGAATTCGATACAATTCCAAAATCTTTTTTATTTTTTATCTTAATTCATTAAATTCAATAATATGTTCGCTCCCATAATATCTTGAATGAATGTGAAGAAAAAAGGTATCACATGATCACTATTTTTACTAGATTCTAAAACTAGTAATTTCTATTATTGTTTTTAGTTGCTTTAACAATAATAAAAAAGGAATTTACCTCCTATTTTTAACTATACGTAGACATAAAAATTTGGAATCAGAGAGATTGTAGCGAAAATAAAGGGGGAATAAATCCTCCCTTTTTTACTAAGAATTCAAACCTTCAAATTTTTTCGTAAGAAAAATTCATATATCTTTAATCGTTCCAATTTTTGTGACTTGAATATCAATAATATCTCAATTATCATTACTTATTTAAATTTAAATTTTAGAGAGTTCATTGCCTAAAGTAACTATGACACTAGTGGTGGTGTTAAGTAATATACAGATGATCAGTGTGAATGTATAGTTTATGTTAAATAGGTGGATGAGATAACGATATACAGATGAATGTGTATAAATGTATGAAAGAGAAAGCGCCAGAGAGATCAAAATAAATTTTTAAATATTTTGTGTTCTTAATTTTTTAATTTAAATAAAGAGTAAAATTGTCTTTATAGAAAAAGTAAACAATGAAAATTACCAAAAATAGTATGTAGGGACCTTTTATGCATATTTTTAAGAGGTTGGGGGCTTATGTACTTTAAAAAAAGTTAGCGATGAAATTGTTACTTTTTGAAACTGTTGGGGACCTTTTGTGAAATTTAACCTTAACACAAAGAAGATTAGTATAATAATAATAATAATAATAATAATAATAATAATAATAATAATAATTGGTAAATGGTAATACATGAAGTGAAGCGAGTGAGCTGGATCCCAAAGTGGCACCATCATATATTTATATCATTATCAAATGCGTCTCTTCGTCATCCCACATTCCATTCACTCACTATTTTCTGCTCTACGTTTCGATTGTATATTTGCTAATCTTCAATTCATTATTTCATCAACTTGCATACTAAGGAGCATATACAATTGATTTTTCTAAAAGACTATTTTGTAGTAATGATCTTATTGTCATTAATTTATTATTATTTGAAAGGCTGTATATACTTACAAAGACAGGAAAGAGTTTAAATATAGACATGGTGAAATAATTTTTATTTTTATTTTTAAAATGTATGGTTAAACAAGGGAAGACAGAAAAACCGGTTTTAATTAAAAAAAGAAAAAAAAATCAATATTGAACCATGGACTTTTTGGATTTCAGTAGATTTTAGTGAGAATGAAAATCACATGAATCTTATTAATCGATGTAAACTACCGCAAACGATTCAAAGCTCACACAACACTCCACAATAGCCGTACACAATTATTGTGCCAACCACACATAAATGCCTCTACATGGGTTTCTCTACCTGCATGGAAACATCCACGTCAACACATGCTAGCTCAGAAGCGAATTGTCCTGATAATAATAATAATAATAACAGAGAAAAATACATAAATTCTTAAGCAAATATTTTTTTTAAAGTACAATTACAAATCTATATTATAACAATCTATATGGTTATAGATATATGTCTTATTGCACTGCAACGCAAAGTAAATTATTAATACAACTCCAATCCCATACGGGGAAAATCAACTACAATTACACTACACATTACAAATAAGATGTAGAAAATACTTCATATAGGATAATTGAACTTAAGACCTCTAAATTTCAATATCTCAACTTAACCTCATAACTAAAGAGGCAGTGAGTTCTCTGAATGAACACCACCAAGAACCAAGGTCTTGCCAATTTTGTGCTGGGCTTCAAGTGTTGACCCAAACTCTAGAAAGGTCCAAGATCCGTTTCCATTGAGATAAAGATAGGGCCGATTTCTATTAAAAAGTTGGGCTTCGATTGCTACGCTTGAGTTATTTGGGATGGGTTCAATCAATTCTCCTTTTCAATTAATTAAAAAAGGTTTTTTTACATAAAAATGTCTCTTTTAAATGTGTCTTTTGAAAACACCCTCAAATTGAAAGTAATTTTAAAAATACCACTTTCTATTTCAAAATTACCCTTAACCAATTTTAATTAAAATTTAATTCTTTACTAATTATTATTTTTTATAAATTATAATTATAATAATATTTTAAAAGTATAAATTTTTTTTCAATTCAAAATAATATCTTTGTATACCGTTAATAACACTTTTAACTCTGAACCGCCACCAACTACTGACGCCGCCACACCACGCTATAAACAAATTAACAATGTTACCTTCAGGAAAGCAAATGTTACCACCCGAAAATATATCATGTTAACAAATAATATAAAACGAGATAGTAACAATCTCGATAAATGGTAACAAAATAAATAAGATGGTAACAACCTCGATAAATGGTAATAAAATAATAAAACATATGAAAATAAAACAAAAAAAAAAGAAAAGAAAAAAAAGGAAGATGATAACAACCGCGATAAATGGTAAAAAAAAAAAACTCAGAAGATAATAACAACCTCGATTAATGACAAAAAAAAAACTCAGAAGATAATAACAACCTCGATTAATTATCAAATATGAAAATAAATAAAAAAAAATCAACGAAAAGAGGGTAACAAGCTAGATAAATGGCAACAATCCCTAGCTTGTCATGATTTTGTCGAACATTCTCATGTGTTAGCTTTTGTTTCCCAACCTTATCAGTCATTCTTAAACATCATTTGGGATTTGCTCTGATGTAGTTCGTGACTTTCAATCGGTGTATTGCAAAACGAATCTCTTATTAATTATGTATCAGAAATGTGTCATTGTGTTTAGAGAAAGAGAGAGCTTATGGTATATGGAGTGAAAAGGGGAATAAACGGGACGGAAGAAAAACAATTTTCTACCCATCATCTGTTTTCCTCAAACATCACCAAATGAATATGGAATTTAGTTAACTTATTGTATCACAACAAGTGAACATAAAATTCGATGCCACTCATAGCTTATCTTGCCAGGTAGAATTATGGGGTTTATAGGATGTGGTGCGTGTAGCGGTGGCGACAGATCCAGGTGCAGGTGCAGATTCAAAAAAAAAAAAAGTTTCAGATCCAGCCATGGGAACAGGAAGATGGAAACATCAAGGTTCAGATTAAGGTGCAGATTCAAAAATAAAAAATAACAAAATAAAAAAAAAAAGAAAAATTAAGTTTCAGATCCAGCAGCAAAAGATTAAGTTTCAGATCCGGCCGCCGAAACGTTCCGCTGCTACTAATTGCAGCACTGGCTACGATGATACGATTGTGGTGGTGGGAGCAGCGGGTGGTTAGGGGCGCTGCAGCGTCGGGTGTTAGAGAGGGTGGTTGTGTTTTACATCTCTTATTTTATATATTTGTATACACACAAACGTGTATATATATATTATATAATCTAAGTATAAAGAAATATAAATAAATCACTATTAAATTTAATAACAATGATTTATTAGAAATAATAAAATGATAAAATAAAATGTTTAGTAAAATAAAATAAGTAATGGTATAAAAATAATGGAATGGGGTATAATTGAAAATAGTTTGATATCATGGTGTAAAAAAATATGAATTAAAAAAAGGGTAGAATCTTTAATTTCCTCAATTAAAAATCACTTAACTCTAATGGGTCATTAAGCTTTTATTTAATTACAATTATTTTTTTTATAAATTTAATTACAATCATGTTACTCAATAAATACGGCTTTAGAATATTTAATAGAAATTAATACCATATATTAAAGATAGGTGATTTGTTATACCACCTTGACATATTGAATTGACAACCATTCAGAGATTATTTAAATTTTTATTTCATGATTGATATTGAATACAATATTATTATCAACCATCAAATGATTCTTCCATTTATCTTCTCCAATAAAAAGTGTCATTGGAGGTATTAAACTTCTTGTTTTCTTGGACATTAATTCGATGATTGAGTAACAATATCGTCTTAGTGGAGTGACTTTGTTGCAATTAAATAAAAGGCAAGTGATCTAATTGTTATTAGCAATTAAAGTTAAGTGACCTAATTGCTATTAAATTTAATTTTAATGATTTATTTGCAACTAATTAAAGTTTAGTAGTTTATTTACAAGTACAGTGAAAGTTTAGTGACTTCTAGTTCAATTACCCAATGTTAATCTTATTAATTGTGTTTCATCTCTAGTTCTTTTGTTATTTAAGCCCCCAAATTTTTCACTATATATATATATATATTTTTTTTTTCAACCATTCAGTAATGAACATATTCTGTATCTAATCACGATTCCCTCTTAGAATTCTAGTTAGAAAGCCACTAAATATCGTAAATAAATAAATGATTAATTAATAATTTAAGAAGTACTGTTATATTTTTCCATAATTTGTAAACAAGTTAATGAAATTCATTAAAGAGAAATTGTTTTAGCAAAAGAGGTATTGCTAATTATTGGAAGTCTACGAGAACAAAGCAAACAAAATTTGTTAAGATTTTTTCATAAATGGGAAACTCAAAATGCTTGGGGATGGAAGATATATAAATTTAACAACAAAAAGTGAGAAACCTTTTAGTAAAATAAAATTAAAATGTAGTACATTTAGTAAAAAGAATGTGGTGTGTGGATATAATTTTCCTTCAAGTAATCTATTTTTAGTTATATAATAATATTTTTAATGAATAATACTACTTATTTAGACTGAAAACTGATCTTTAATTTAGTTGGCATCACTACAATAAAGATTGACAAATACATGGTGCATCAATTCATTCAACAACTAATAAAAAATAATAGTTATACTCCTTTCAAAAATAATATAATAATAATAATAATTAGACCAAAGACATATCTCAAATTTAAATAAATAGCAATACTTTTTTAATGAAATAATTGTTAAATTTTATTTATTTATTTATTTATTTTGGTTCCGAAATAATTGTTAAATTGATTATCCTGTTGGCTATTTGATTTAACTGAAAGGAGGACAGAAAAATGGACCTATAAGCCTGTGAGTACTACAGCGAATAAGCCCGTGAATGTACAAAATTACCTTCATCATTTGCTTGGTAAATTCACATCTTATGTACAAAAATGATTGCAAATTGTTCTCTTTCTATTGGTGCACCACTATTTATTCGCACAATGAGTACGGATGGAACCGTGTCAGCTCACGAGCCTAAACTCTAGGCTCAACACCGGCTTGATGCTCTAGCTCAATACAGGCCGAACCCCAGATGGCCGGGCTCTTGACCCTATTTTTTTGTGTTTTTCATTTTTTAACATTTCTTACTAAAAAAAGTTTTAAAAAAAGAAAAGTTAAAAAATTAAAAAATAATGGGCCACCTCAACCCATACAGGCTCGGCGAGCCATACGTGACGGCCTGCCTCCGGCAACACCCCAATTATGGGGCTCTGCACGAGGCATGAGTTGACCCAACTCGACTTTTTTATAGGGTGGAGCTGTTAATACTTGAGTGGGCTAGCCCGTTAAACATCCATAATTATGAGGGGCTCTCAATCTTTATATATTGTAGGCTAAAGAAAATCCCCAAAACCCCAACCCCGCTACTACGGAGCTCGGAATTTGGTCTTTTGTAGAACCAAAATGTGGTGATTTAGAGCATGATTAATGTGGGGAAAAATCCAAATTTTGGATTTTTTTCCACAAAAACCATTTAATGTAAAGGGGAAGAAGGGAAAAAAGCCATAGTGGGGGAAAAAGGTAAGTTTGGGGCTAAATTTAGCCCCAAACTTACCTCCCCCTCCCCAAAAAAAAATATATTCATTAAAATATATATATATATATAATAAATTTTAAAAAATAATATTATGTAAAATATTGGATATCAATTGTACCATAAAAAAATAATGACAAAATAATTTTTAAAAAATAAACAAAATCCTTTAATATGTTTTCTCCCTACACATTATTTGAAAATATGTTTTTTTCTCTTAATTTTTCCCCTTAATTTTTTCCTCACAACATTAATCTTACTCTTAGAGCATGATTAATGTAGAGGGAAAAATCCAGGGTCCCCCCACCCCACAAACTCAAATAATGTATTGATTTGGGGGTGGAAAATGTTATTTTGAGGGAGGGGGAGCCACCACTCATTTGGCTTTTCTCCCTTCATTCAATTTGTCTCACTCTTATTCTAATTCAATAAAATACTATCACTTGTCCAATTCAAATCCTCCCCCAACTTTTTCCCCTACACATTATTTAGAATTAGGTTTTTTTCCCGTGATTTTTTTCTCCAACATTAATTTTACTCTTAAAAGCCTAACTTTTGGTACGTTCAAGAACTTGTTGGTACCATTATGGTACTAGTGGTGGGCCCTTCTCCTAAAAATCAAAATAAATAGCTACCATCTGTTTGTGGAGATTAGTTATTGGACCTGTGTAACCCTTTTCTAGGTCAGTCGTTGGCACTCTAATAACGGGTGTTACTATAACATTTTTGTCAAACGTATGAGCAATATGTTTTAAATAAAGAACCTTCCATTATCAAGTGAAATCTATTATGCAAAATTTCTGTAAGTGAACATATATTTGTGAATATTCTTGACTCTCCTTTTCGGAGAAATGCTATTTTTATATATTTTATGGATAAAATTTTGTGCAAAGCCTCTTGTATTTATTTAGATGTGTCTAACTCAACTTTTAGAGAGTGTGTGTAAATTTATAGGTGTGTGTACAGCTTTATACATACAAATAATACTTCTGCTCATTTCACAAAATATTTTTGCACCAATGAACAATAGTTGCATTTTTTTTTAAATTTATTTATTGGTCTATATAAAAGGTAGAGTCTGGAGTCAGTGACTTGTGACATCCAATAATTAATTTCACGTTTAAATTCACAATGAATCAAACGCAAATCGTAAAGGTAATAACTTTAACTTTGATGCTTTCATTCCTTTAATGCTCTGTATGACTTCGTGGTTCGTGCAATTGAATGCAATGATAATTCCCAATATGAAAGGCATACAAGAGAGTTTCAACTCTTTTCATTTTAGATTTTTACTCCATATTTGTTCTTTCTTGCTGCTACTACTCTCTAACACAGAATTCTCCATCTTTCAACTTTCAAGTAAAGAGACACTTCAACTCTCTTGATTTTAGACATTTACTCCATATTTGTTCTTTCTTCCTACTTCTTCTCTCCAACACAGAACTCACGATCTTTCAGTTTCAGGTACTCTTTCTTGCATTGTCTCTTTTCTCTTTCTTTTCCAAGTTAGCTTTTAATTTAAGTTGAATCTTTTCTAATTTTCGGTTGCTTTTTTCCCCCTTTATATATATTAGAGAGAGGGATTGTGGGTTATTTATTTATTTATTTATTTTTAAATATATAGATTTGGGGGGGGGGGGAACTTCGGGAAGGGCATAAACTCGAAGTCAGAAACTCGTTCAAGTATAGGAGTGCTATTTATCACTTGATTTATCACTCTTGGTTTTAGAGACTGTGATTTAATTCTTTTGATATATTTTTGTTAAATAGTTAATTTAAAATGGAAAATTGATTAAAAGTGTGATATGATATAGTAGTTTTACAAGACAGATGAACTTAATTGTCTTATGTATCCACTTATCAACTATTTATTTACTTGCAATACACGTGTCAATATATTTAAAATGAAATACTGTGTACTACCCTGCATTAGTAGAAATGCTTTCCTGTTTATGGCGCCAATAGTGGACTTGGCCTCTAAATAAACCAATAAAGAACATATAACTGCCCCTTTATTTGTGAGCAATAGTTCTTGCATTTATATTAGCCGTTAACACCTTATGACACTAGAACGATATTGTTATATGTGTGAATTGTAGCGTTAGCCACTTGAACTTTCTACGACCATATATCAAGAACAATGTGTATAGCAACAATATTTCTTTGAACCACAGCTTATTATTGCAATGTTTCTTCTACAAATAAAGTATTAACAACCATACGAATTACATGATAATATTCTAGAAGGTATGAATAACCCTACTTGGACAAATGGGAGACAAAAATGTTGATAAAAGAACTTTATAATCTTTACACACCAACACATGAGAGAGAAAAATTAGAAGAGACTATAAGGTAAATTTATACAGCTTTTATCACGATTTGTATCAACATTTTGGGTCAAATAGAATTATTTAAAGGGTGGCAATGCATCCAAGCTACACTCTTTGTGCCTTGGTAGGACAAGGTGTTCGTGAGGCACGTGATGCTAGAAAAACTTTCGAAAGTACAGTGTGAAGAGCATGTGTTTCATACTAGTGATTTGAAGTGGCAAGATATAAGGAAGAAGAGCTCCGAGTGTTGATTGGTTTTTAACAAACAAATACTCTATACATTCTTAAAAAGAATAATGTTATTTGCCTTGACTACTCTCCATCTAAACAAATAACACGACTCTTATTAAAATGTCGAATATGTCACAATTATTGCAAATGATCAATACAACCCTGTATCCATGTCAATTGAACTAGACGTCAGTCTATAAAACAATTAAAATCCTGGATAGGAGTCATTCCCAACAAATATACATAGAATCTAATCAATAACGCAGATTGTCTTCTTCACAAGCTGACTTCTAAATCTAGGCACAACTGAGTTCAAAATCACAATATTCTTGTGTCCTGCTTTTGGGCCTTGAATTTATCATCTCTGCTTCACTAATTGAAGAGGTTGAAACAGCCCAACTACATAATAATAATTAATGTTACAACAATAAATTTGGTATGTCTCCTTTCAAAAAAAAAAAAAAAGGAAAATTGGTATGTCTTTCTTGGAAGCAATTAATTAATTAGTGCATGTGCAAAGTATCCCATATGCCATGTCTATCAAGAAACCATTTCTTTTCATTTGATTCTTCAGGGACAAGTACTTTGCAGTTTTGGGTTACAAAGAAGGAATCAAACGCAAGAAACATTACATTAAATGAAATTGAGGAAAAGATAAAAAGTTTGATCATCTACCCAAAACTGTCAGGACATCTGTGAACCTGCTACCTTGGACCATTTTGCCATTACTGATGTCAATTAAATTTGAGCCTTGCCATGTTTGGTTAAGCTTAACAAGAAGTACCTTACGGTCCTTATCCCAAGTTCCACTTATTTACTAGCTTTTTGGCAAAAATATCGAGAAAACGAACATGTCCTAATTGATGCTGAAAATTACCAGAAGGGTTCGGCAACATACTCGATAGCTCATCAATCAAACACAAATTTAGACTTGGGGTGTTAAAATTGGCCGAGCTCCTAGTGAGGAACAAATTATTTGTAGACTAGCTACCGAGCAATTTGATCAGGACACACTACTAGAAAATGCAAGATTAGAACAAAATTTTAATAACAGAACCAATTCTGTTACTATTAGCAATAGAATAGTAACGGAGAGCGAATTGCCGCGGAATTAGTAACGGAATCGTTTTGTTGCTACTTTTTCGTTACTGAATAATAATGGAAAAAATTTGTTACTATTAGTAACAAAATAGTAACGTATCAGTAACGGAATGCATATAGCCAAGGAATTAGTAACGGAATCACTTCTATTGCTAGTTTTTCATAACCAATCTATTACTAAATGATAACGGAAACAATTTGTTAATATCAGTAACGAATTAACAACAATTTCGTAACGAATATGGTTAGGGAAAATTACGAGAACATATTTTATATAAATTATAGGGCAATATATTAACAAAGATATATATTAGCCTAGTGGTTAAGACTTTACTCGCCAACTACCAAGATTAGAGTTCGAATCCTCACAGGAGCAATAGGGGGAATTATTTTCTTTCAAAATTCTAGTCCAGATTAGTAACGGAATTAGTAACAAAAGTTTGTTGTTAATTAGTAACGCTTTTATCCATTGGTAATTTAATAACGACTTTCTCTGTTACTAATTTGGTAACGGAAAACTAAATAGATCGACTAAATTAGCCACCATAGAATTAGTAGAATATTTCCGTTACTAACAGTCCATTAGCCACAGATTGACCTGTTTAGCAACGAAAATTTCCGTTGTCAATCATACATTTTCTTGTAGTGACAGTTAGCTTTTTTACCCAACTCTACTCTTTAGTAAAGGCTAGCTACTAATCAAGGGTCGGTTGA
>CAVNYN010276091.1:0-29154 GCA_963692815.1 Nyctanthes arbor-tristis | reverse complement strand
GCTTAATCTCACCTACTTAGACAAAGTCCACGTATACCAAAAGCCACTTTATAGGAGACATTCTTACGCCCCAGTATTGACATGGTTGAAGGAGGGCCTTGCTAGAATATTAATTCAAGACTATCACATTTTGGAGTGTTTAGTACCATTCAGTTTTTTATATTCTCCCTCTTTTTCTTATTAGCGAAGTTCTTATTGTCTCAGTATGTGGATGTAGGCCCAGTGTGGAACTATGTAAATATTCAGTATCTCTATTTATATTTTTGCCTAACCTCAGTCTGAGGGCTTGGAGTGGTAATAAAGCATTCTCAGAATTATCTTAACCACTGTATCCAAGCCTCTGACACTTGAGGATGTAGCAATAGCTTTTATTTCAACTTTGTCTTCCAGAAAATATTTCCATGTGCATTTTCTTCAGAAAATAGTTGCATTTTCTTTTTCTAACTTCAGATTTATGTGCAGTCTGGTCTCTGGCAGCCATTTATTGTCATAGTGGATATTTTCCATGTGGCTGTACAGTAGGCCACTAGGCCATGCATAAGTCCTCCAATTTAGGCACCTAATGTGTGTGGGTGATAGGAAATAAAACTCACCTCCAAAAGATATTTTAAGTATCCATAGCTCCAAAACTAGTTTACTGAAGCAAAGTGTTGATATGAAGAATGGATAAGGAGCTCTAAAAAAATAAATCAATAATAAAAGACAACCAAAAACACCCAGAGATTTTCACATGCTTAGGCTACTAGCGGTATCCATGTTCACAGAGCAAATAGAAAATCAACCATGTAGAAGCTGAATTTGATAAGAGCCACAACTTTCACTCTTTTACCTAGAGACTGTGCATATACACTAGAGAACACCTTTACCAAAAATCTCAGAACGCAATGAGCATAAACACCCAGACTTCGATCGGCTTTATATTGGCATGTAAATTGAACATATCTGCTTGTGTCAAAGGCACAATTCATCATGACCATAATTGCTCCTCGGAGAAGCAGAATCATGTTTCCCAATAGTGCTCAACCAGAAAATAGCCTCTTACTCTAAATGATATATATGTCAATGAGTGATGAGCATAAGTGCAAGTTGAAATAGATAGCCTTCATTGAGTTGTACTAATGGCAGATGTGGTATTATGTTGCGTTGAGCAAATAATTGACCTGTCTGAAAGATATATAAAAACAATATCTTGTTTCTTTCAAACAAAATTTGAGCAGATTTGAGGACCACTCACATCACTATTTAATGCTGCACTGGCAGAACCTCGACAATCAGGATCAATTGCAAGAAGAGTTTCGACCAAACTGAGCGCAGTTGGTGGAAAATCCTTGAAGGTCTCTTCTATGCAATGCTTATAAGGTTGCTGAGGTTTATAAAGAGTTGCATTTGGCAATCTTGATTTTTTCCAATACTCCTCTGAAGGAGAACCACATAATTTAAAGATCTTGTGAAGTTGCTCGACCTAAAATAGTGAAGAACTAAAGAAATAAATAAGTTGGACAAATACCTATTACAATAATAATAATAATAATGATTAAACAGAATGATTTTCAGCTGTCGCAAGATAAATTTCACACGTTAGAAACCTCCCTTCTCAGATAATGGAAAAACATGCAGAAGAAGTCAATGAGTGTAGTAGGAATAGTGAGAATGTTACTGGAAGTTTTAATATCATCATGATGACTCCGGTTTATGGATTTGCTTTAACCATTGCATCAAACAAACTAAATCAGAGATAAATACCTCTGTCCGTCCTCGCATTATCGGCTTCCCAGCAAACAACTCTGCCAAAATGCAGCCTGCACTCCACAGGTCAACACCAACCCCATAATAAGTGGCCCCAAGTAAAAGTTCTGGTGGACGGTACCAAAGGGTGACAACACGACTAGTCATTGGTTTCCTCCGTTCTGGATCATAAAACGAAGCTAACCCGAAATCGGCTATTTTTAAGATTCCTGCATCGTCAATTAGCAAATTAGAGCATTTGATATCACGATGTAGAACACCATTGTTGTGGCAATGCTCAAGCCCAGAGAGTAACTGTCTCATAAAACATTTAACCTGCAATAGAAAATATACACATATTCAGCCACTCAAAAATTCATTACATAATGGTGCCAGATCAGTTGCAAGGGGCTCATTCGAAAAAGCTGACATCATAGAAATCTATATAAAATTCTCACAAGAGTTTACTTAAGATGCTAAGGCCAAAACAGTTGCTGTCGTTATTAAGAAATATAGAAATCTTCACTCCAAATGGAAAACTCACTATCTGTGAAGTTCTTTAAAGGCTTCCCTTTGACTTCTTACTGCATCACTTTGTAAGTATGTTGGTAGTGGCCGGGATTTACAAACCGAGTGTGAAAGAAAGAAGGCCCACAAACCAATATCCCAGAGCTTATATTTCATATTAATTATTCAAAAATCAATGCTTTCCAAGAAAGGGGCACCGATCTAGATCATATTGACAGCTTGCAATTTCTGCGTTTTTCTTAATAGAAGGGTGCACGACGCTCTTCCGATCTGGGTGCATGACACCTAGATGCAGATAATAATCCTAAATAGTTGGATTGTAGATAGTCTAAGCCAAATTTGATTCGAAACTCTGTTTCTTGCGTTGCAAACAATTTCAATGCTATTTGATACTTGTTAAACCTTCACATCATCATTAAAGAAAATTAAAATACAACTATATTTACTCATGAAGTACATCTACATGATCGGTACAGATGGATTACATGTCTAAAATAGGTCTTTTGCATCATTAGAGTAATATCCACATTTCCACGTGATAAGAACTAGATAGAATAAAAGCATACAAACTGATGGACACAACCAAATAACCACATCCAAAAAAAAAACCACCACCAACAAACGTAGTTGTATTTAACCAGCAATTTAAAAGACTCCATGGTGATTAAACCATCACAAGCAAAACCATATAAAAAAATTAAAACATAAAACAAAGTTTTAATCTTGCTTCCTAACTTCTTTACCTGGGGTTCCGTGAACTTGACACCTTGGACAGCAGCGAGGCCAGCAAGGTCATGCTCCATATACTCAAAAATGAGGTAAAGACTACTGGACATTCTAGAAATGACCAGCCCTTCAAGCTTAATTACATTGGGATGATCCAGCCTACTCAGAATGAGTATTTCTCTTGCCACAAATGCAACTGTCTCTGGCTCTAAGTTATCAAACCTTACTTTCTTCAATGCAACCACCTTCCCCGTTATCAAGTCCCTAGCTTTATACACATTGCTATATGTTCCTTGCCCAATCTATTCACAAAAATAAAAAATAAAAAAAAAATAAGTAAATAAAATTATGAGAACAGAATCACAAGATCTCAATGAAATAATAATCCTTTTTAAGTATTTTTCTTGAGCATCATAGTTTCAAAGCAAAATCCATAAAATTTCTCTGAAGCGAAAGCAATTTTATAAGCAATGGCAAAAGCCGGAAACAACATTGTACTGGCTGTACTATTTTGGAGAAACCAGCAAGCAAGCACCAAACTTCTCAGAGAATTTAGATGCTAAAAAGTAATAACTCAAACTCAATTAGTCAAGTTTTTTATTTTCAAATTTATTTAATAAACAGAGTTCCTTTTTGGCAAAGTAAATCTTAGTATACCAACTTGTTGCTTTAGAATAGTAGCTTTTTTTAAGTGCAGCCGCAAGCATGTAGCAAGATAAGTTCCTTTTGTATCAGAAAAACCAGCATTTGTTCATATGGCCGGTCACCTTATACACCCAAGCACATGTGTAATGCATGCAACTGGAGGTTGTACCTTGTGATTCAAAGGTGGTACTTTTCTCTGACATTATTGTCAAACTGCAAAATAAATGCATTTATTATTAAGCACCTTATCAAGTTTCTCGAAGGTATTAGCACGGCGAGGAGTCCAGTTCTTGATGGCATCGCCGGCGATTTCCACCAGCCACGACGGCCACCCTTCCCGAGTGGTGGCGCCGCCATTTCTCAGCCGAAATTCCGTGGGCCTTCCCCGTGCATCCCCCACCTCAGGAATCTCTGTGATCTTATTCTTCTCCCTTTCGCCGTTGTTCTGTACTATCCTGGGGTTGGATGCTAAATCTCGCTCTCTTTCATCCTTCCGGCCAGAACTCCAACGAGTTCTTCTCTCCCCGGTAGCCTTTTTCCCAAGAACACAGCCCATTGGAAAGAGAAAAAACTATTACGATAAACTAAACCCAAATTTCAGCTGCCCATCAGCTTATTTCAATAAATTAATCGATTTCTAGCAATTGAAAGAAAAATTCTTCTAAAAAATAAAAGCAATCAAGAAAACAGTCAGATAAACACAACAGCTTTGCATTCATTCATCCCTGCAAGTGTGTTTGATGCGAAAATGAGGTCTAGAAATCTGAAAACATAAACAATTTACCGGAAGCGAAGAGAAAGATTAATCATTGCGATCAGATACCCAATTAAACAGACAAAAAAAGATACAAAATTACTAATAACCACACAAAAACCCACTGCTATTATCGTAGTCTGTGACTCTGCATTTACTGCTCCGTATGTATGTGTGTTTTTGAATGCAAAAAATGGAACCCCAGAAAACAATTAATAATTATATATTTTCATACGCACTACGCACTGCAAATTTATATATATTAATGGAGAGAAGAAAATTTTGTGACTTTTCTGGGTGGATTCTTTGAAGGGATTATTGAAAAGGGAAGTCAGATAATCGGAACTGGGTTGGGTCCTTTTCTATTCTCTGGAATTTTTGATTATCTGCGTCAGCAACTGATTGATTATAAATTACAGCTTTTTCATTTTCAATTAAAAAAGGTTTATTTACTGGCATCTATATCTATTGATCAAAAAGTCAAATTTTCAGATACGGAGAGCGAGAGCGGGGGAGAAGGGTGATGGGGTATTTCTTCACCAAACGGGCTTGCTTAAACGTGCCCACGTATACAACAGTTCACAACTAATCCATTTATTAATTATTAATTAAGCTTTGATTCATAATTAAGAATAACAATAATCAGTTTATGAAAAAAATATAGATAATTAATTACACTCATGCACGTAAATTCCAACGTTATCAAATTATCCATTAGCAGAAATTCATTTTTTTATTAGAGTTGAGTTCAGATATCTTGTCTCGTTTTGTTTTTTTTCATTATTATCATATTAATGTTATACTTTTATGTATTGTGTTATCATATTTCTCCCAACGAGCGAGGCAGAGATAGTAAACATGGCTCCCAATCTAGATGTACCGAATCCATAAACTTTTATCTATTGGTTTTATTTTATTTTATATTTTAAAGAAAGTTGTATCTAAAAATGAATTTATGTACGTTAATAATAATAACAACTAAATTCGTTGAGAGACTAAATTAGCCTGAGTCTGCTTTGCTCCTCTAAGAATCATTAATGGGGCTGTAGACTAGCGAATGGTCCCCAACAATGCCCTAGTGCCCAATTGTATGGTTGTTTTCATGTACTCTACTAAAGTTTTAACACATTATTATTATATGAATAATACTATTTATCTATATCCGAGACTGGTATCTGGTCTAGTTGTCATTTTCTTATTGGCTATTGAATAAATCAATGATCCTATGTATTTATACATTTTCATCTATCCCCCAATGTGTTTTTATCGGTCTTCAATCTAGATAATTAGCATTACTCTTATTATATAGCTGAGGGATTAACGGAAAAAGGAAAAAGAGGGAGCAAAAAAAATCCAATAATGGAGGAAGAAGGAAATGCACATACCTTGCCTACCTACCTCAACAAACCTAATTAAAAGAGGCATATTTTGCATTTATATCAGGCAGCAAATTTACTGCTTAACTTGACAAATGATAGCAAATGACAAGTTTGAATTTATTATGGGTTTGTACGTTGCAATTCTTCCATGATAGTTTGGTTTCTACTTCCTAGAGTTTTGGTAAACAACGGTTTGAGTCGAAACGAGGAATTTATTGAAATGTTGGACTCAAATTTAGCTAAGTAGTTTGTACTACATAAGTCTCATATAGATTTGTCACCATCATAAGTAAACATGTACGGCTAAATCTTAAAATATGCCTTTTGAAAAGAGTATATTATGCAAATTGGGGGCAAAAAAAAAAAAAAAAGGTAATTTAGATTAGTTTTAGCAATTTCTAGTACAGGCCAAAGGACATTTGGAAGTATTTTTTATGTGCCATCAAGAAGTGCTCCATATGTCTATTAAAACTTCTTTTAATTAAAATATGCCAATATTTTTGTAGATATTATTCTAAAAATTCACAAATGTAAATGCATCTATCAAAGTCATCGCATCTATGAAAGTGTGTGTGTCTCAATTTTGAATGTTCGAGCTGGGACAATTGCCCAAAAAATCCATGTATCAAAGTCCTATTTTAGGGAGGGGAAAAAATCCAAACTTGACATAAGTACTCCCAATGAGACTTGTCAAACTATTGTTTCCGTACCCAACTACACGTTTTGTAGTTTTTTTCAAATGTACGTAAGTTGAAAATAATTCTGTTAATATTTTTCTTTAAGTGGTCCTAAGTAAGCATGTGATAGACCTAGGTCTAATCAATTGTCCAGAATATTGAAAGTAACAAAAGAAACAAATTTCTCCAAGCCACTTTGGCTTCGAGAATTTTAACTGTTTAATACTTGATCAAGTACAATTAATCATGTGAGACTTGGTCACAACTGTGTTCCTAATTTTTATATTCTTTTCTAAAACCCTTTTTAATACGGGGTGGGAAGCATAATAATAAAAAATTGTAACTGGTAATGATAAGATGGGCTTGTCAATCTAAGTAAATGATAACTTTATTAGTGTAGAACAATGATAATGCATTAGTATCTAATCATGATAATTGATGCATCCTAGTTGGGGGCATCATTATTCCATTAATCTATCTCATGTGTATTTAGTCAATAAATTTTTTAATGTGCACCACGTATTTTGGGGGGAAAAAGTCTAGTGATAGAAAAATAAGTAGTTTTTCAGTAACGTAAAGTTAAATATAGCCCCGTTGTAAGTGTTCTATTAACATTAAAGATTATTGAATTTCCAGTCCTCGATAAGTATGTTGAGTCCTCAACATGATGATTGACTAACTAATGTTAACACCCACATTTTTCGTCGTTGGGTCTACTTAAAACATGACAAAACAACTAACAGGTCTATTAAGTCACAATCCTTGAATGGAATCTCACCTACCATTAATTGAATTTTCATGTTCCAACATATAGAATAGACTATGAAAATTATTTATGCTTAAAAATGTTTGTCTTATCAAAGATTGTCAAAATTGAATGTTTTGAACCTTAGAAAATGTGGTGTTTGCCCAAGCCCTCCAATTTGAAATTAGCAAGTAAACGAACATGAAAGCTACACACTTGCATTGAAATGAACAAGTTCTTGGATTGTGATATACTTTTGTTTCATTTGATTTGGTTGGATGAATAATCAAATCAAAATTTTGTGAGGTTTGATTGCCAACTTTCACATTGGAATTGATGGATTAGAACAATTTCTAATATATAGAGAAGGATGTGTATATTATAATATAATCTCTCCGTCCTAATTATATAGTCTATGTTGGTATTACACACGGATTAAGAATGATATTAGAAAGGGTAATTTTATTGACACTATGATATTTGTTTAGTGCACTACACCTTAATAGTTTAAAAGGTCCTTAATGTTTAGTTAATTTTATAATTGTATACTTAACTTTTCCTTTATTTAATTTTTATCTTTAATTTTTCACAGTAATAAATTTTTCTATACTAAAAGTTACTGTTCAAAAATTTCTTCAAGTAAGTGTGAACATTTTCTAAAAAATAAAGAATAACGAATATTGAAATGTAAAATATATGTTTAGACTTTGAACAATGCGATTATAATCTTTTAGATTAAGTAATTATTTACAAAGCAAGTATGCTAATTAATAAGGATTATTTGTTCAAAAAAAAAAAAGTGATAATAAATAAAGATGAAGACACTTAGTGCAATTAAAATGTCGTGTACCAAATAAAATATGTTGTGTGAATATAACTAGCCCATTGGAAATATGAAATATAGGAAATTCTCCTATAATACCCTTATTTTAATGTGTGTTGGTTATACGCCTAATGAGTAAATACAAAATATTAAATGAAGTATAACATTTAAAATTTTGAGGTAAAAAGTTCAAATAACGAGATAATGTATCTACTCGTGTATGCCAAGTGCCAATAAAAGAACTACTTTTCATTTTTCCCAAAGGTCCATATTTGATTCTAAGCATGTTCCGACAACTGACTAATGTAAGTTTTGTTATTTTTTTCAAGATCATTCAGCAAGGCAAAGTTTCGAATCTGAAGACTTGACAGTTGACATGGTCGCCCACCAAGCAACGGAGCAAGTTGCCCAAAGAACGGTTGACAATCGTGGTTTGTCTATCATTTTGCGGATGATAAGCACTACTAAAATTGAGGGAAGTGTTTGCAAGGCGCCATAAATTAAGCCAAATGTGACTCAAAAACTGAGTATAACAGTCAGAGATAATAGAAAAAGACAACCTGTGCAATCAAAAAATCTCACAGAAAAATAGTTGGGCCACATATAGCTTTGGGATTATGTAATTGGGACATCACAAAAAGACAATATGGATTATACAATTGGGACAAGGGGAGTAATACTTAATACGATCTAATGTCACATAGTAAATAGGTAACAATAATGTTAATACATTGAACTTTTTGAGATTATAATGTCTATACATAATACAACTTTGATAACTGTGATGGTCAAGAGCCCGTGGATGTCTTCGTAATACGGAGACACCCTGCCTAAAAATTCTGGTACTCTAAGAGTACTAAACTCAACACTCAGTACTCCTAATCAATTAAAAATCAATGGATTCAAGTGTCTCAATTTGTTATTTAATTTAAGCATGAAATCCCATATGTGAGTTTTTTATTAATCAGAAGTATTGAGTGTTATGTACATATGTAGTGCCCACTGATTATGAAATCTTAACAAAAATACAATTATGTCAAAGTATCACATCATACACGCTAGCTAATGTGCAAACATTGCAAAACTGTTGACGTAAAATACAAATATTTTTAAGTTTCAATCCTATTTTTACGGGTTTTTCAATGGTGTCCTAAGGACACCATTGAATGGAGTCCAAAGAGATCGGAAGAGCACACGTCTGAAAACAATGCCCCCAGTTCGTCCACTCCCCCCCCCCAAAAAAATATTTCAGAACTCCCACTAGAAAATTCATGTCTGTCTCCCGTTACAAACCCAAGCCCCCAGTCCCACCATCTCACCACCGCACCACCACCCAACTGCCGCACCACCACAGCAACACTGCCCCACCACCGAACCACCCATTCACAGCCTGCCGCGAGCCACCATGACAACCTCGTTGCCGGCGGAATCATCATAGGGTCAGTCCCACCCCTGCATCAACCTTCGCTACTAACAAGAAAATTCCTATCAAAGTAAGCCGGAAACACAAAATCGTAAGCTCCCCGTTCTCATCTGCAACATTAACTTCCCTGCCACATAGATGTTAAAAAGTAGTTGATTTTGTGGAATCAGTTTATCTAAGTTGGGCTCTTTATTGAAATCAATTCTAGATATTTGATGTGCAGGCACTAGCAAACAATTCCCATTCATATTTTAAACTTTGAAGCCATCGACCTGGGCATGATCCGAAACAAATGATTTAATATTCAATTAATTCTTTATATATATACACACTCCTCATCAGGAAAAAAAATTTTAAGAACAGGCAAAAAGAAGTGATGAGAAGTGATGGGCGGTGGTGCAGCTGTGAGGTGGTGGTGCAGCGGTGGGGTGGTTTGTAAGGGGAGAGAGACAGGAAATCGTCAAATTGAGAATTGGGAACTTGGGGGGTCTTTTGTGGGGTTTTGAATTTTTTCAGAGGGACCTCTGAAACTGGGGGAATTTTGGACGAATTGGGGGGCATTGTTTGCTGACTAGGCATGCCAACTAAGCCTTTGGACTCCATTTGATGGTGTCCTTATGACACCATAGAAAACCCCATATTTTTACTTCATTAACAGTAGACGGCGTAGTGAATATATCACTCTAATTTTCAACTAATAATAAAGAATTTGATTAGTTTGGAAGGCTGAGCTCATTTTATTATTGGGTTAATTTCGCAAATCGTCCCCAACCTTTAAGTTAAAAACCGGTTTCGTCCCCAACATTTTTTAAGACACACCACAGCCCTCAACCTTTCAAAAATGCACACAAATCATCCCTATTGCTACTATTCCGCCAATTTTTTTAAAAAGACGATTATACCCCCCATAAATATTTAAAACTTTTTTTAAAAATATTTAAAAATAATAAAAAACTAAAAAAACTCACCCACCCCACCCCAGCCGCCGGCAGTACTGCCGGCCAAAAAGGGGGGGGGTGAATCCCCCCATTTTGCTGCCGGAAATGGCAGTGAAATGGGGGTGAATCCCCCCCCCATTTTACTGCCATTTCTGGCAGCCAAATGGCTGCCATTTCCGGCAGCCAAATGGCTGCCATTTCCGGCAGAAATGGGGGGGTGAATCCCCCCCATTTTGCTGCCATTTCCAGCAGAAATGGGGGGTGAATCCCCCCCATTTTGCTGCCATTTCTGGCAGCAAAATGCTGCCGGAAAATGGCAACCAAATGGCTGCCAATTCCGGCAGAAATGGGGGGGACCCCATTTCGCTGCCATTTCTGGCAGCCATTCATTTCCGACAGAAATGGGGGGTGAATCGCCCCCCATTTTGCTGCCATTTCTGGCAGCAAAATGGGGATTCATCCCCCCTTTTTGGCAGCCGGAATGAACCATTCCGGCCGCCGGCAAGGGACACTTGGGGTGTGGTGGGTTTTTTTAGTTTTTTATTATTTTTAAACATTTTAAAAAAAAGTTTAAAATGTTTATGGGGGTTATAATCGTCTTTTTCAAAAAAAATTAGCCGAATGGTAGCAATAGGGACGATTTGTGCTCATTTTTGAAAGGTTAGGGGCCGTGGTGTGTCTTAAAAAGGTTGGGGACGATTTGCAAAATTAACCCTTTATTATTTTAGCTCTATGTCAAAATAGAAAACTGATAAAATTGATTCTATCCATATATAGTGCATGACTCCAAAATATATAACATAATTCTCTAATACTTATTTTAACTTATTCTATTCTATTCTAATCTCTTTCTATTTTTAAAATCAAAACAAAAGAGCAGTGAAAGAGTAAATTGAAAATAGCAATTTAATTAAGAACAAATCAAAGCTCACTAATCTAATCAAGAAGTTATTGAAAGCTGAATTCCAATAACTAAAACTTACCCTTCTTATAGCTTTATGTGAGATTGTCACTAGACAACAAATAATGCTAAAGAAAATGACATCTAGTAGAATTTTGACCATACGACTTTTTGAAATATACAAACATCACTTTTTTTTTTAAACCTTTTATCTGTCTACTATTTTTGCCTCAAAATGACTCTTCCACAGAGATGGGAAATGTCATAATTGGTTTCTCCTCCCTCTCCTATCTTCCTTTACTCCATTAAATTCAAACCAACTACCACATGGTCAATTTGGTCAAAACTAATTTGACAATATCATTGCAAGTGTAGAACTTGAGAGATAAAAGTCAGACACATTGTTTGAAAATTTTGAAATTTGGATTTTTATATATTTGACTCGGTCCATTGTTTATTTTTTCTAATTGAAAGAAAATAAGATATCATATGATATAGCCTATGATTTATATTTAACCAAAAAGAAATGTACTCAAATTCTTCTGCTAAAGCAGATTTATCGAGCATTTTTCAATCTTTCTTAATGTTGATAAGAAGTTTCCACTAAGGGTTGGGAAAGCAAGTAGGCAACTTTCTTTTAGCCTCTATTTAAATATGTAAAATTTTATTATTATAGTTTAAAAGAAAAGGAGGGGAAAAGGTCTCTTAAATTATGGTGAATTTATTAAAGGAAATCAGATCCACTTTATGGGAAAAGATTGTTTAAATTTGCAAATTGACAGAGGAAGTGGTCCTAACTTTCAAAATGCTAAAGTCAATTTGTCATTAAAAGTTCTCCTCCCGTCTGGTTTACTTTATGCATCGTGGAGAATTTTTGCCCTTTTTTTCATCTTCTTAATTTGATTTGATTGATAACAACATTTCCGATAAATTCTTTAGAGGGTTAATTTCACATATCGTCCCCTAACCTTTAGAGTTAATATCGGCTGAATCTTTCACTTTTTTGTTCAACACGTTGAGTCCTCATCCTTTTATTAAGTTACAAAGAAGGTCCTTTTAACAGTTTTTGTCGACTTTTCCGTTAAATCTTAAACCAACTTACCATTACACCCTTATCTTTTTTAAATAAAAAATAAAAGCTTTTAAAATAAAAAAACAATACAAAATTTTCAAAAAAAAAAAAAAAAAAAGAGGGACTTGTAAGCTGCCGAAAAAAGGTAGCTCACAGGGAGGGGGTCTCCCTTCTATTTGGTTGCCTAAATAGGGGCCCCCAATTAGGCAGCCAGAAAAGGCAGCCATTAGGATCCCTTTTGTGAGTTGCCAGCAACCAACAGTGGAAGGATACCACCTCTCTGTGACCTGTCGGATGGCAGCTCACAGAGGGTGTCTCCCCCTTTTTTTTTTAATTTTTGTATTATTTTTTATATTTTAAAAGTTTTTATTTTTTATTTTAAAAAAATAAGAGTTTAATGATAATTTAATTGAAGTTTTAACAAAAAGTCGACGAAAACCATTAAAAAGACCTTATATGCAATTTAATAAAAAATTTGAAGACCCAGCGCGTTAAAAAAAATATTAAAGACCCAACCGATACTAATCCAAAAAATTGAGAATGATATGTAAAATTAACCCTTTTTCAAATGTAAACGTTCTCTATTCTCAATGGTCAAGCCTTAACACTAAACTCTAATAAACTCTTGATTTTAATATTATATATACTTTTAAACAAAAAGTAAAAGTCTCTTAAAATAAATAAAATAAGAAGTTACAAACAAATAGAGCCCTATCTATTTCTTTAGAAAATCAGCACAAACAAAGCTTTTGGTGTGTTGAAAATTTTTTACCCAACAAGAGTAAAGCTAATCATTTTTCCTTTTATTTGGTCTTGACAGTGTCTAATATGATCATTGCACTATGTGCCAACAGTATACTAAAATAATAATACTATGTACCACCAGTCCCAGGCCTGGTGAAAAAAAAATGGAGCATCATAAACACGTCATTCCCTGGTTTTCCAAAATTTCAGGTGATTAATCGGTTAAGGAAAACCGCGTGCCAATTTTAGGCACCAATTGTGCTATATAGTATTTTTGTGCAAGTTCTGGGCAAAAATTGTGCCATATAGCATTTCTTGCACTGATATCCGTTCAAGAAACAACTTTCACAGATGAATCAGCACCCGCTAATAAAATGCAATTTTTACATATTTTTCCTTTCTTTTGCCTGGGCGGGTTAGATTTCAAGAGAAGTAATTCGATTATAATTTGGAATATGGGTTGGCACTGGGGATAATTTCACCAGGGGACACAAGAACAGTATAGAGCAAAGAAGAAAGGAAAAATAATTTAAAAGAAAAAATAAAAGGAAAACAGGGGCAGGTTTCATTCAACTCTCCTTTCTGTATATACTATGTAGGCTTCTTGGTGCCACATTAATTAATTTCGGAAGGCAAACAATTGCATGAAGCAAAAAGGTGAGTTCTAGCCTGAGCAAAGCTTTTCAAGAGCCATGTTTTCATCACCTCCAACGCTCTCCAAAGTGCTCCTTACGAGGGCTTCAGGGAAGCCCATCTCCACGAGCCTTTGCACCTGCAGAAATAAATATTGTAACCAGAACTTTTATGAATGAGAATGTTATTAAAGTTACAAAACTTACATGGGCAAAAAACTAATTTTTGGAAGACAAAAATCATCGTCAAATAGTTTTGAGGAAACAGGGGGGATTGGAATGTCATTTTTGGAGGGGGGAAATGTATAAGTCAGGCAAAATTCACCTCCACTTTTGACAGATTTCTAGTTTTCTACCTTGGTGAAGACAAGCCATGTGGTTCTTTGAAAAGACTAACGGCTGGTTGACAACCAAAACATGAAAATAATGCATGGTCTTGTAATTTGGCATTTTTCCCCCAATTAATTTTTAGTCTAATAAATAGAAAACCCAAATACCTACCTACACAAAATTTTCCCCCACCTTTCAGATTGAGTTTTTTCTCCTAGGTTTTTTGCATTGGGTTTTTTGCCCCAATGTTAGTTTTGGTTACATCAATTTTCCACCATTGTTTCCTTCAGAATTCTTCTTAGTTTAAATGCACCGCATTTCAGGAAAATTTGGGATATAAAACATAATCAGAATTATAGACCTTCTCCTCAAAGCCACGAGATGAGTTCATGGCAAAAGCTTCGGTCCAGTGACGAGCTGTGCCCTGAAATGTCGGGTAGTCTCTAAGGTACTGGAACGTTCATTCAAAAAAGGAGACCAGTCAGCAAAAAGAATGCGAGATGAAAGAAAGTGCATCCAAAAAAAACAGAGCACGCAGAACTTAAGTACACTAAGAAGTTTGATAAGTTCTTATGAGGAATTAGAATTACATCTTAGTAGGAAATTGAAAAGAAAAATAACAAGGTTTGAAGCAAACAGAACCTGCTGTGCTACCACGGCATCTTGGGGATCATCAGGTTCTGGAGCAGAGAGTAATGCTTGTACCGAAAGGAGTGCTGTCTTCAAAGTTAGTGCTGGACTCCACTGGTCTTTCAGGATATCCAGGCATATTGCTCCACTTTGACTGCTTATATTAGGATGCCTTTGAGATGCAATAAAGAAGCGAATCTAAGTGTGAAAAGTTTGAGAAGCATACTGGCAAGATCTTCTAGTATCTCTTAAGCAACGGAGAGAAAAAAACATGTTACAGAACATTCATTTCTCTAATTAGTATATATCATATCTACGTGTCAAGTTGCACAAAAGTTGCACGTAGGACATACACACAAAAGTTGCACATTAGACTCTAGCTTCTAATATCCAAGCAGCACTTGTATCTAATCATTTATCCATTTAAATTGTATCAAAAAGACCATCATGGCAGATTGCATCCAAATGAACAGAGTTGCAGTTTCATCGCCTTAATTTTTTCCTCCTGCTTAAGAACACCCCCCACCCCCTTTAAGAAGAAGAAGAAGAAGAAGAAGAAGAAGGAGAAGAAGAAGGAAGGAGAAGAAGAAGGAGAAGAAGAAGGAAGAAGCAGAAGAAGGAGCAGAAGCAGGAGAAGAAGGAGAAGAAGGAAGAAGAAGAAGGAAGAAGAAGAAGAAGGAGCAGAAGAAGAAGGAGAAGAAGAAGAAGGAGAAGAAGGAGAAGAAGGAGAAGGAGAAGGAGAAGGAGAAGGAGAAGAAGAAGAAGAAGAAGAATATCATAAAATTTGCAGATCAAACAATCCAATTTTAGAATAAGACATTGCAAAATGCCAACATAAATAAAACTAATCCAGCAATTCCACTCATTAGACTACCACTTAAGAAACATTTACATGTGGAATACCGATTACTACTATGCAGGAAGCTTAAATGTTCCGCCAAAGTTGCGGACTTTGTTTCCATCTTCAAACCACAAACATCTCTTGTAATAAAATAAGGATCAAATGCACAACATTATTCAATTCAGCTCAGTAATATAACCATCCACAAAACAAGAAGAATAATTCAGAACAACATGCTTTCCATACCATACTTTTGTGACAAACTGCATCTTTGGAGGCTCGAAAGGGTAACCATCTGAAAAAAAGCTCAATTGAAGATGCATATAAGAATTTACAGCTTACATTCAAATTAAACAAATATATTATGTTACTAGTATACATGTAAAACAAATGAAACAACTCAGGGTCCCTATGGGAGACCAAAAATGAAGAAAATACAAGTTTGCAGTCAAACTATTAATGGCATATTACATAATGAACTTAAAGTGTAACATGCAAGCATCTCAGTTTCTACAGGAGGATAGGAAGTTACAACCTCACAAACCAGAAGGAATCATATGCAGCAATTGGTCAATTGCGCTTTCCATTTATCTCTTGATTCCTTGAACCCTCTCCTAGGAGATGTATCAAGAAAACAGAGTAAATATTGTCAAAGCAAGAGACCAAGCATGGATACAAAACAGATCTCCCGCTAGGGTTCTCTCCAATTTTCATTGCCATTTTTGCCTTCATGACACTTGACTGCGAATCATAAACTGTCCATCACATGGTAGGTAACTAAGAACTGATTCTTATCATCTCTTCCTCAAGCATGTTTCTTATGTCAACTTAATACTCATCTGTTATGCAGTTGAATTTTCCCCCATCTATGTGAACATACCTACTTCACCATGTACTTCGCAGTCCGTATTTTCATCAGAGTAATTGCAATCACATTCTAATTTTATTTCTTGGTAAAAGCCTTCATAAATTCAGAACTTCAAAAGTGCAGGGGGAAGTAGTGGTCAATTTATTAATTTGAAAATCTTTTATCCTCCAGTGTTATTTAAATGATGGGAAGTGCGAAGCAAGGAGGAGTTGCTTTCTAAAGTAAAGTATCTTTTTTTATTACTGGGAATGAAATGTAGAAGAACAACATAATGAAGGCTAAAGAAATATAAAAAACACACGGTTCAACAGGATTTCGATGAATTTTGACTTTCTGAGCAGACTATCAATAAGGCATTGAAATTGCATCCTGTTCTTAAAACATTATCCATTGTAGCATAGATGTAGTGCATCTTTAATTTTATATCCTTCATGAATATGCATCCAACATCAAATCAAGATATTTTTAGGATGCTCCCCAGTAAGCGGGTGTATTATTTTGGTTCTTTGGAAATTGATATTGTGAAAATTAACTTTTACAGAAAATGTGTTCTACAGTAAGAAATATTTAAGGGAAAATGTGAAAAATGATCTTTTTTCAATATGTATGCATGGTTGAGAGTGAAAACGGAAAAGATTCTTCTTTGAAAATCATTTCCACAGACCCCCCCTAAATATACCATAAATGAACCCAGTGCAATCAATTTCATTTATTCTCCATAATGCTAGAACCGAGAATTCAGGTAGTCCATCTGGCCGCCATTTTTCTGCAGATGCCATGTTTTAGCCAAAGTTTGGCGAAAAAAATAAAACATTCCTGTAGTAAAATCTGTTAATTTTCCAGAAAACTATGAATTATAATCATGGTATCAAAAGGCTAGAATCACTTAACATGTCTAGAGAAGTAGTTTCTGTACTTTCTATTTTCTACTTCGTTTTGAACGTAGAATTCCAGAGTGATTAATTTAGGTTCTTGGTGTACCATTTTTAAGCCAATTCCGTTGGTTTTTTCTTAGAAGCATACCAACATCAAAAGGATCATTAAGCATTATATCAAACAATAATTTTTTCGAACAATTTCTCTGTCTTAGCACCACTTAACGTATTTATGTATTCAATGATCCATGCCAAATATGTATATTAACACCAAAAATAAAAATTACCTTGAAGGAAGAAAAGGGAGGGGGGAAGCATTTTTTTTAAATAAGTAGCACCTCGTTGAATTTGTTTCTTATTCCAAAAGAGTCTAAACGCCGTACACCCAACAAGACACAACAGATGTCCTACATTCACTTGTTAATTGGGATATGGTTGAATTCAAAAGGCAAACTAATAGAGAAACTCTTAAATCCTACAACGCATGTGCAACGGATCAAATTCTCCAAATCCCGCAGATACACATTCCTTATTAGTACAAATATCCTTAAAATTCAACCCTTAAAAAGAAATGAGAAAGTCCGAACACCCATAATTCACATGCTACAGAAAACTATACATGACAAAAACCCATAATGATCTTTAAGAATCCCTAATGAGATAGCCCCAGATCTGTCTCAGCGTAAAAACTGATTCTGACAAAATAACACTGAAAACCCAGCAGACATATTAGAACGCATAAAGTACATATATCTC
Organism: Nyctanthes arbor-tristis; assembly: GCA_963692815.1. Lineage (NCBI taxonomy): Eukaryota > Viridiplantae > Streptophyta > Magnoliopsida > Lamiales > Oleaceae > Nyctanthes > Nyctanthes arbor-tristis. Next base: position 11,142 of record CAVNYN010276091.1, on the reverse strand, counting down.
CTCAAAATTTATCCCTGATAAGAAACAAAACAGCGACAAACTATAATCTGTAAGGAAGCACTAAAACCCTATACCCACTATAATTAATTCTCCGGAAAGAATCATAAAACAGTAAAATTGGAAGCCCACCGATAAACATATTAAAACGCGCGCAGAAAGATTATACTTGAGAACAAATATTACCAGGCAAAGTGATGTCGATCTTGAAAGTGCCACCTTCATACGGAGTACCGACGGGGCCAGGAATCGTACCGAGCAACTGAGTCAAATTAGCTTCACTCTTTGGGATAACTTTTATGCCTGAAACCTCAACATCCCGGTTGCATTCTTGCAACTCCTTCTGTACCCTTGCAAAATCCATCCTGAATTTGAGTTATTATCGATTCAATAGTTAGAAGAATTGAGGGGAATAAAAGGGTTCTGCCCCTTGTGTTTCCTTGTTGCTACCGCTCAAAACTCCTCTCTGTCTCGAAAAGCGGTGCGCGTGACTGTTTGTTTCCTGGCACTATACGTCAGCGAGATAAAGTGCAAAACACTACACGGTGTACCATTTTTTATTTCGCCGTGTAAATATTGAACTTATTACAACGAGAGCCCTTAAACTTTAGGAAATACAGCACTTAAGTCCTCCATACAATTTTTTACATGGTTTGTGCATCTCAAGACATTTCAAAATTAAAATAGTTTTGGTGCAGATCATGAGGTGACTTTTCCTCATTTTATGATTTTCTCCATGGTCACCTAACTATCAAATGATAGAAAAAATTCAAGTACTTTAGAAGTGCTCAAAATAATATACGTCGCGTGTATGTTTAAATGTCCAATTCTAGAGGTCTCGATTCTTGATTTATCCAATATAATAGAGTAAATTGCAAATTTGAAGTTGTCATTGGATTATTTGACTTTCTCTTGCACATTATGAGTTTAGACGCAAATTTCTAATGAACTATATCTGGTTTCTTGTACGGAGTCGTATTACCAATCAAAATTAGTCAAGTCAATCAAAAGCAGCCAAGTCGCATTGACTTGGCTGATTTTGATTCATAATCTGGCTCCGTAGAAGAATCCAGATCTAGCTCATTAGAAAACCTTAACTTTAGACCCCTTTCTTGATGTGATATTTAGTGTCTATTTTCATCTTTTTAAAAAAATAAAATAAAATAAAATAAAATAAATTAATGTGTGTTGTTACCGTTTGGGAGTAGAAGGAAAATTGATTTAGTGTAACTTTAAGGAGATAAAATATGTAGTATCATTAATCTCTTTTAAAGTTCGGTCATGGGTGCTTATTTCGATTGTTTTACTAGGTTATTAAATATAGTTCGATTTTCACTCTTTGAATAAAAGACCATGTACATATATAGTAATTTGTTAAAATTTTATATTTATATATTGAATTGTTCAATTGCCTGGGCCTACCCTAAACCTAATCACTGGTGGCAATTTCCACAACCCCTTTCTATTTTCCCCGTTTCGGTTCCACGAGACAAATAGGGCGTCACCTTAAAATGGGCTCATTTTAATTATTTATCTTTGCATAATCACAGGCACAATGTGATGTTACAAATTATAATTATAATTGTGAAATGATTTAATTTTTGCAGTACGAATTAATTACTATTTGACCGGTATATTGGGGCCTTTTTTTGAAACTCGCCTCAAACCTTAAGAAACGCAAAACTGACAGTGTATATATTGGGGTTCGCTTAGTTCAGTTCTTGAATTATATGTTGATCAATATATGCATGTTGTTAATTAGGGATTAATTTTTATTCTAAAGCTTTTAAATTGTAAACAATAAAAGTTGTTAACTGTTTATGTCAAATTAATTAAAAGACCATTGACCATTGGTAAAGTTTTTTCTAGTGATGAAATGATCAACAACAAACACAAGAGAGATCTCTTTCACCATTGGAATGACATTTTGGTCGAAATTGGGCATCTACATGACACATTATTTTTGCATGCCATGTCATGTAATCCATCTAAATGGTGGGCATGGATTGCATTTGAAAGTTGAATGACCGTGTGGGAAAAAATTCAGGTACTCCAACAACACCGTATATGTCATGCCCCTGCTCATTTTAATTTTCTTGAATATCTTATATTAGTTAACTCATTCTAGAGCAGAAGCTTCAAAACAAATAACGGAAATGAGACGTACAAAACAAATTTTTCTTTTATGAATGGCTTGAGGTTCAATAAGAGGCAAGACAATTGCCATTAATATAAAGGTATGGATGTGGAGAGAGGGAGGGAGGGAGGGAGGGAGGATAGGATAGGATAGGTTGATGTTGGGGAAATCCTCACCTTTGGCCCTCTATTTATAATCGTCCGGATTAAGTTGTTTTTAATTAATCTTTGAGTTCCGCCGATCGGAATATAACACGTGGCGCGATATGGCACAGTATGTGTCAAGAGGCGATGTGGCGATATAAGGTTTACTCGTTTATTGCCCGATACTTTGATGCATGTTATTCGGGGTCCTTCTACTTATTATGATCGTACATTTAAGTCGTCATATTTCATATCATACTAGTTAATAGCCCCATTATTACTTTGGTTGTCATTTGGGTAGCAAGTATTGAAATCTTGCTATTCAGGTAATTATTCAATCATTGTCAAGATAGCGACCATGTCGTCAATAACCATATTCTAATTCAATCATTGTCAAAATAACAATCATGTTGTTAATAGCCCTATTCCAATTTTAGGCATTAGTCTTGTCGTATTAGGACATGACTAATGCAATTTAAGAGGTTATTCATTGTAAAGTGACGATCACGTTTGTCAATATTTGCATCCTAATCCTTTGCATTCATCTGAGTAACAATCTTGTAATTTTACAATCGATGTATTTCAATTCGATGATGTTGTCATATTCTAATTATTGGTGTTCATTTGAATTATAACCTTGTAACCTTACAATCACGTTATTGCATTTTAATTTTTTTGGCATTCATTTGAGTAATAATCTTTTAACCTTGCAATTCGAGTAATTCTCCCATCATCATCAAAATCACTATCATATTGCTTAATTTATTTTTAAACTTTTGCTGGATGTTACAGTATAATTAGGGTACTTCAGGCCAATAATATAAGATAGTTATGGAGTACCGGATATTTTCTCGACCATGAGAAAAGAATTTAAAGTTCAATAACCATTTGTATCATGACAATAAGTTGGAAGTAATTAATTCGCAAATTAGCTCTTACCAGTAAAAATACGTTTCTTTCTGTCACTATAACAACATGTATGTCTTACTCGATCTTAATTTATCTGGAGTTGCATGTTCAGTAGGTTTTATTTTATTCAACAACCAAACAGTATGATCGGCCAATAATTGTAGCCTGTTAGTGCAAACACAACAATACGTGCATGTTACATGGTCTTTTATTGGGGAAGAATATTTGGAAACTTCTATATTATTCAAAAACCACATAGCACAGTTTATCACTTATAAACCTTAATTTGCACACGACACTGTAAAAAAGCAACACGTGTATTTCATACGACCTCTGACCAACGCTACTAGTAGCATTTGTCACTTGCAAACCCTACTTCACACCCCAGCCCTATCACCTGTAATCCCGATGCCCCCACCGTTTATTAGATACGTCATTTGACCAGCAAATTATTATGAATTGAATCGATATTGCTTGTAAAGTTTTGGGACCTGCATGCTAAATATTTCCCTTTCAATGTGTTAGGGCAAAGCATTAGTTAAAAAAAGTATAGCCCGACTTATAATGAAATGAACTAATAACATATGTTGTCTTCTTATTGTTCTGTTTCAAGCCCGCAAGACATGTCTCCATGTTAGTAATAGGTACCATTACCGTTGACACTGGAAAGGAATTGTTTACAAGTGAAAATTTTTCTAGCACAGTTGACAAGTTTCGTTATGGCACTTCGTGTCTCAAATTCACTTGACGTGCATATATACACTCGTCACATGGGAAGAGCAATTGGTTGCAACCATATTGTGCTTGTAAGTATCCCAATTTAAAGGGTGTTTGAAGCTCTTTATTTGCCCTCTTTTTTCTAATTTATAATTTTACCTACCACTGATTTGACATTTGATTTGATAACTATTCAATTACAACCACATATTTCACATCTTTTTACATTCCCAATACACATTCTCTTTATAAAATTCTACGCATAAAATGTGCCACAAAGAGCTTCAAACACTTGTTTACTACTTTTTGGTTTAGGTAAAAGCCATCAAGTCTGGTGAAATTTTCACCACTAATATTTTTCCAGTTATGGAAGCAAATCTGTTACCATATCTCGAGTCAAATTATAATAGTTTTCACAAAGAATAATGATATGTAGTATTAGCAATACTTAGCATTAGTCTAGGTAATAACTAATGTGACACTAAATAATATAAGTGGAATTAAATGTATAAATAATTCCACTTAATTTAACCAATCATTAAATATCACATCCATACAGTGTAAGAATGGCATTACTCTTTCACAAAGTTAACACTAAGAACTTCACTTTGAAATATTGTGCATCATCATTACATTAATGGCGCAACTTGTAAGGTACAACTTCACTGATCTATTTGTTGATCTAGCATGAAAGCATCGAATGCTAGTGTATAAATAAATTGTGATATACTGACCGTTTAATAGATAAAACAAATGATTGGTGTCACATTTTTTTCTAAGAAAATAACGCGAACTCTTTATTAAAAACCCGCATTTGTAAAAATAAAGAAAAAACCAGGTAGCTTCAAAGAAGTCGTTTGATTTTACAACTACTGTTCCCTTAATAACAAGTCTGCTTTATTTCCTTAAAAAGTTTGATTGGCACTAGGCACTTGCAATTTTGTCAATAAAAAATCATGTGAAGTAAAAAGTTATGTATATTGCATGAATTATTACCTATCTAATCGATGCGTATGATTTCAAATTGATATGATGCTTCTTTTATGAGCTTTCAGTTTTAATGATAAAAAAGGCATGCTTTTATGCCATTTGTATAAGAGGTTGTATTATATTACTGTCTATATATAGTCGACAGCTACAATATAAATTTCTTTTACATTAAACAAGACACGTGTAGCGTCAAAATATAATAATTTACTGTTTTATTGTGGAAGATTATGACTCACAGAGCATGACAATTTACATTTAGAAGGTTCGATGGGACAATAGAAAGCATTTATTTATGAGCTTTTTTATTATCATTAATTTAACTAATTAATTTACTTGCATTATTATCAGTTGAACCAAAATTTGGAGTTTTAGCCCCCCAACCCCACAAACCCAAAACAGCCAAAACTCCCAAAAAAAAAAAAAAAAGAAAAAGAAAAAGAAAAAAATGGAATTTAGTTGGTTCTGGGCTTAGTAATTGGGCCGACTACCAAGCACAAAAGCGAGGGCAGGAAAGCAGACAACCCAAAAATACTTGGCCCAGATTATATCGTACATATTCCACAATTTTGAAAAATGGAAAAGAAAATATAAGAATACGTGACATATTTACTATTGAGTAGTAATAATAATGCTATATAGCTAAGTATCAGTTCACATGCCATTATTATATGAGATATATATATAAGTCAAATCAAGTTAAATATTTAGTGGCTTGTTATTTATTTATTTTTTTAAAGTAAAAAGTTGGGAATAAATCAAAGTTTATACCAATTACATACTCTTTAGATGCACTTTTCAATTTCTATTCATTTTTCCACCATATATTTCAGAAAAAAATACAAAACTAAAAAAGTTACTTCAAAGAACAAACCCTTGGCTAGATCAATAATATTTTTACTACGTATATATATACATAAATGCTAATGAGTTGTGTAGCATTATTCTTTTTCCTCTATTTAGGGCACACAAAAATTGACCAAGCGAATAAAGTTTGCTTTCAATGCATTGAAAGCAGGCTGGCAAATAAGAAATGCAAAATGTTATGTTATCTTGAATGACATCAGCAATGAACTATAGCTGATAATGATCTCATGCGTCGTTTCGGAAAAAAACAATAAATAAAATATATATTTTTTTTGGTAGAAGATAAAAGAGACCTTAAAAAAGAAGGTATCAACTTATATATATTTTCGGTTTTAGTGTTTTAAAAGTGATGACTGATGATAAATTTTTCTTTTCATCGTATCTTATTAGCTATCATCTACAAAACAAAAATAAAAGACATTTTAAATTTAGGGTAAATCTTGTAAACGTAAACACATAAATGTACTGTATATTTCTCTTTTTTTTTTTGAAGTAAGTATATTTCTCGTGCATTTGATGCTAGTTAATTATTTTTGACGTGCAAATCTTTTTCCAAATGCCAAAATCACAAAGGATTGTCCTACAAACTAATTCAATATGAATAATGCTATGTAGCACCAGTGGTGTTTGGCACTAGTCTACGTGGTAACTAATGTGACATTAAATGATAAGTGAAATTAAATGCATGAATAAATGATCCACTTAATTTGACTTATCATTCAATACTATTTTAATATGGTACTACGCATCAGTGGTGCTAAATAACATTACTCATTCAATATCATCTGTGTCAAAATCATAGGCTGTCATATTCATTCTCTCTCTACATATAAATAAGATGACAAGTTTTTGTCCACCACAACTTACGATATGGGTAAAATTACTTTGTAGATAATGAAAGTTTCATCTTCCAACTATCGTACATTTGTAATGTCCTCAACCTTTTTACTTAAATTCAAATCATTTCCAGAACTAATAAAAATTGGCAAAGCATTGTATAAGTCGATCTTATGGATTCATCGAAATTTATCGTCTTTTAAAACTTCTCAAGATCTAGTCAAAATTCAATGAAACATATCTCATCGGACAAATTAATTTTAAAATCATACCGAGATATATGCAATATATATTGTGAAAAGAAATCTTAGCAAAGTAAAATAATAAATAAAGAAAATCTCATTAATAGTTGATCTCCTCTCCCAATGAAAATGAGAAATAATACTCATCGATAATGCGGCACTCACGTCAATATTACAGTAATTCGGGTACTGATGTTATAGTGACACGCCATTATTATACCATGAAAGTTAACATATTATTATTATTACGCTATCATTTAAACTGATAAGACGATGATATGATAATACCCATCAATGATGAGCACTTATATATCTCCTAGCCATTAAGGGAGGAGATCACATTTACAATTTACTATATTTGTCACCGTCTAGAGGCATACATAAAAACATTTTTTTTGGTATGATTCGTGTTGTTTGGAAGATTAGACGTAAAAAAAAAAAAGTTTAAACTTGGATAAAAATATTGCATAAGGATTCAACACTTGTCACGCTAAGTTTGGATAACATGATTCTTGGTAGGAATTGGAACACGTAATGGCATGTGTTGCTTGGAAAGACGAGAGGGCGATCCACGGCCAAAAAACAGAAAAAGCCGTGCCATGTCCAAATTTGCTCAGACAAAAGTCACAAATTTATAGCCTCAAACCGCGTGCCCACCTTATCATGTGCCCACATTATTTCTCTTTCATTTTTTATTTTCTCTCTCTCTTTTTTTATTGGTAAAGCTTTTACCATTTATTATTTGGTACATTAGAATCATATATCATACATGTACATTAGTATTTATTGTATCATCTTTGGTAAAGAACAATTTCAAACTAATAGAGCAATATGAAAAGTTTCAAAAATCTCTTGGAGTTTTTTTAATAAAACTTCTGACGTTACATGGCGTGTCTACGAGACACAATAGTAATATAACTTTATACAAACATAATTTATTGCATAATTAATAATTAGTAAATAAGTACCTATCACGCCATCAACCTCTTAAGTTGAGTTATTTATACTATTTACAACTATAAAATTATTTGGAATTTTTAAGAATATTAGATTAGATAGATCGGAAGAGCGTCGTGTAGCACAAAGTTTTGATCTTAGAACAAAGTGAATTTTCTATGCGAATCACGTTATGGAGATCACATTTGTTAAAAAGGTAAAAGCGTACTTTCATGAACTCATAAGTGTGTTCTTACTTTTTATAACTATGTGATCTTTGTAATAGAGATCGTGTGGTTTTTATAGAAAACTGGTGTAACAAAGAGTTACTCATTAATGTAAAACATCATCTTCGCATCTCCAATCTAACGATGTGCATGATCTAAGAAAGATATACGCATAATTTCAATTTCTTTGTTTCGCTCTCTCTTTTTTTTAAACCTTTTCTCTTTCTTTTCTTTTTTCATTTTTTTCTTTACATTGAAATTAGGTGTCTATCTCTCCAATATTGTGCATTAATATTGTATTAGAGATGCTCTTAATGCATTGAAACATATTAAATATTTTCCTTTTTTCAGTTGACAAAGTATTTTGAAATAGATTACTCACTTATTAATAATTTTATGGAAACATGTTTATCTGACATAAAAATTTAATATATTTAGTTGTCAATCATGCATTAGATTGTATTTGGTGATTGTGAGCTTTCAAATTCATTATTTGCATATAAACGACCAATTCATATTTGTTAACCAACACATGTCAAATAAACACGTTTTCCTAAAATAAATCTAAGGGTGTATTTATTTGGATCAATTTTCCATCTAACTTTCAATCGTTGTGCGTTTGATTCACACGTGGAAATATAATTTAAATTCCATGATACAATCTTATTAAATATATCTTTTCCATTTTCCTTAGAAAAAATTCACACCCCCTTAATAATATGTTTTTCATGAAAATTGGAAAATATTTTCTTTTTTATCATTTCATATCAAACGCACTATAATTTTAATGAGCCATAAGAAGATGATTCAAGAATGAGTAGTTCAATTTTAAAACTAAAATACTACCCGTCTCACAAAAATAATTTAATTTTCCTTTTTTATAAATCTTAAAATATAAGTCACTTTCCTTTAAAAATATGGTTAGAATATTAATTTTTTATATAACTATTTAAAGTGGAATATTAATTTCCTTTTCTATCACTATTTATGTAATTCAAGTTGAATACCCAAGTACTACATATTATTTATTAATTTTATTTTATTTACCTTAACCATGTATTATTATACTTATCAGATATTATATATATATTATATTATATATATATATCATATATTATTATATTATATATCTATATATTCATATATTACCTAGTATAGGTCACAGGAGTGGGTTGAAAGCAAGGATTGTTAATTACTATATTATTATTAGTATTAAGTATGTGCGTATAAATGCACGCATTTTTCATCATTCTGCATAAGAATGGAAAAGGAGAGAAACAGATAGAAATGCGAGGAGCCACCAAACCAGAATAATACAGTAACAAATTTTGACTACAATTTCCTGAATATATAAAAAATCTTTTAACAGAAAACTCTGATAAGGAAACCCATTTCCTCTTGAAACGCACACAGAAAAAGTACTTATAATTCTGTTTAGATTTATATATATCGAAAAGCTGGAAAGGTGCGTTTTTGATATGTTTCTCATTCACAAGTGCTCATCTTTTTGACCTTTTGGTGTTGATTCATAAGCTTTGATTGGAGTTGACATTATAATTTTTGTGGGTTTTTGTTATTGGATTTGGTCCATTTGAGTTGTATAATATGCATTTGAAATACATGTATAGAATCTTGCTAGTTATTACGGTAGAAAATGAATTGTTCCTTCTTTTTAGCTTTTATTTTTTCCCTTTAGTTATTTATTTTTCTGCTCTTTTGCTGTATTTACGGGTTCTGTAGTCATCTGGAGTCAAAATGATCTGCTTTGAGTTTTCTGAGATCATATTCAGCTGGATTTCTGCTCTTAATTTTTAATTCCTTTTTCCGTCTCTGGAATCGCAATAAATTGGTGGTTACCTGTAACGGAATTTGGTGGGCTCAGCAGCTTAGTATTGTCTCTATTGATCTTAAATTTTATGTGTGAGAGCTTTTGAAATCTTAGGTTCTATCCAGAAGTCTGTCGATTATAATCTGGCTGCTTTAACTTCCCCCGATAGAAAATTAGAAGTTGGTTTTATTTTATGGATTCTTGATCCAGTAAGAAATTTCAGAATCTTGAAGTATTTGTAAATTGTAATGCTCTTTCTGTATGAGAATGCAAATATGAAACAGATGCCCTGTGACTGACTTTCTCCAACCTTACTTTCAGGATTGATTTTATCCTGTGGAGTGAGTTGATGATTTTCTCCTCTTCCTCATCAGACCTCTGTGTAGGCAATGCGTATTGGGCTCCACACTTTGCTTCAAGTTTGGCTGTTGGGTTGTCTAAAGGAGCTCTTAACTGGAGGAAAGGGCTCCAATACACATATAGCTGATGGTATTTTCCATCATAAAATGTGAAGATCGGCTGGCCATTTTATTTAAAAACATTCAAATCCTACAATGATATCTGCATTGGTTTATCTTTACTTATGGTCTTGATATTATTCAGCTTCTAGATTGCATATGTTCCAACTGGAAAAACAAAAGCACGTCTTATCCCCTGTAGTGCCATTTAGTAGATTACTTATAAAAGCGTGGATTAATGATTTACGCTTAGGAGGTTCTTAAAGAAATAAGACAATATAAAATACTGAATTTAGTCATGGGCCTGCCTCAAGTTCCCTCCAGCAAGATTGGTGAGGAAACAGCTACATCAATGAGCATGTTCATGCAAATACCAGCTCGATTTTCTGGTGTGAGCAGCTGTGACATGAGTGGAATCCAGACTGGTAACTTGAACAATCGAATGCATGGGTCTTCAAGAGAACATGTGAAGGATCTGGATATTGTTAGTTTGCACAAGGATGGTATAGCCAACATGCACAAGCTGAGGATTGATTCTGTAGAAATGAATGGAAAAAAAATTCAAACTCCAGTTTCTAGGATTGTGGGGTTTGAATCAAATGCGGTAATTAACCATAATAATCGAAATGGAGAGAATCAAGCAGATGGCATTCGTTCGCCCTCTAGCGGTAGTATTACTTCTGATGTGACTGAGACCTCCAGTTCACTGGTCAGGAAACGGTTATTGTCGCCCTTAAATGGCATGCTATTGCCTGAGAAATTAAGCGGTGAGCATCTAGACATTGGCAGTACTGCTTATTCCCACTTAAAAAGTGGTAGCTATAGTATTAGTCTGAAGGAGAATAAAAAAGCTAATG